>JADDOH010013973.1:0-78409 GCA_016648135.1 Agrypnia vestita
TACCAAACAGCGATTGGGATTTTTCGCGATTAACCTATCATCAGCATGATCGATCACATAGCATCCGTCATGTCGACGGGATATTGGGAAAGAATATCGTTTACATGGCCGATGCCAATAATACTGAAAATCAAAGATAATATCAAAGATAATATTTTTAAATTGATAAAATTGTATTAATTTCTTTCTTCCCAGTGAAGTAGCCATACATAATTAAACACGAACAAAACTTATTGGACAGACTTGATTTTTTCTTTCTATAAAATTATATTGTTTATCGTCACACCCTATCTTAACAACAGGAATTTTTAATGTATTATGTGGTACTTTAAATATGTTTTACGATTTATTTCATTCCATTGAACAATTTTTCTCTCATTTTTATTCTACATATAAATATTATTAATATTTTATTATGATTATTAAGTAACACTATTCGATTAATATCGATTTATTTCTAACACCCTGTCATTGTTGATTTTATTTTTATTATTAGGTTCAGTTCGAAAATATTTTTCTGTAGGTATTTTTAAACGTACACACAAATTACTAAAATATTATTTAGAATTATTTAGAATTACTAAATAACAAATAGTTTAATAGGTAAATGGTGTACGTTTTAATATGGGGTATAAAAGCAATGGCAGCAATATAAAATAAAATAAATGCAGTCATCGAGGATTACTAATTTATAATATACTGAATTAGAGATTTCATAGAAAACATAGCCTATAAATTTATAGGAAAGATGATTTCGGAAGGGATAGATACATTAAATCTAGAATTTAGTACATTTTAAATAAGTAATCCTCGGTGACTGCATTCAAAATATTTTTTATTTTTTTGGATATTGCTGCCTTTGCTTTTAAACCCCACATATGTAATAAAAACCGTTTGTAGTTTTAAACTAATTTGATAAATTTTCTAAATACATTAATTTTATATTACATATTATAATATTGTTCTTAATTTTGTATTTTCGCTGCTGGTAATCTATGTATTTATGACAAAATACTAGAGATGTCTCTAGAATAGTCTATTCAAACAACAAAAAAAAACCTAAGATTAAACGAACATAGAACTTTCAAAATTTGATAATGTGTGGATGTTTTTACGATGGAATTGGTGAAGGTTGCATTATGTAGAGTGATCACCGAAGCCAGCTCATACAGATTGTAAGCCCTGAGCCATCGTATAAAAGTTTTCCAAACACGTTTTTTATATTTATAGCTTTATCTCTGTGAGACTTCTATAATTTATCTTAATTAATTAATCATCCCTCTGTGGAGAATCGTTTTTCGAGAAAAGAATCAGTTTTCCAAACACGTTTTTCATATTTCTAGCTTCATCTCTGTGAGACTTCTATAATTTATCTTAATTAATTAATCATCCCTCTCTGGACAAAAAGTCTGTGGTTTTTAGAACTTAACGACGTACATAGAACATGCCTACATATACACCTAAAAATTTTGGTAATAGTCATTTTATTTAATTAAATTAATAAATCAACACAAGATGCAGTTCAACTTATTTCGAGGAATTGTTCTTCGAAAAATAATTTGCCAGAATATCCCTTTTAAAATTTAGTTGCTTTTTTTATGAGAAATATGAAAAAAATAATGATATTTTATCATGTTGATATGTAAAAGTATCACTTTCAATGCTTACAGTACTAGGTGAATTACGAGAACTTGAAACTTTCAGTCCCTTTATCTAAAAATGCATTTTTGGAAGAGTAGTTTTTTCAAGATGCGATATATTGATAAGAAAAAAAAACATTTACTCCGGAGCATTCAAATTATTCTCATTAAAATTGGGCAAACTATTTTTTGTGCACTTAAGTGTTCTAAAAATGTAGAAGAAACATCGGTCAGCCCAAGAAAACGTAGTTTATTGTGTAAAAAAATCCACAAAAATCTCACGTAATCTATACCAATACATGAGGAAAATTTTGCAAGTTCGGGTGTAGGAGGTAATCTCCGAAACTACTCATCCGATTTCAAAAATTCTTTCACCATTATTTAGAATGGACTTTCAAGGTAGAAATAGGATATATATTATCCCGTTAAAACAAAAGGGCATTTCGTGGTGACCTATTTTACAACTAAAATCGACGAAAAAATGGTCGAGCGATGCGTTTTTTTACGAATGCTGCCTTAACGGTACGAGATATTTAAATACTTTCTATGGAGATGTTGTAAAACTCAAAAAGTTCTATAAAAACGTCCATGACGACAAATATCTAAATGTTAAGGTTAATACACAAATTGATAAAATATGACTATAAGTTACTAGAAATCTACGCGGGCAAGCTAGTAAATAATAATAAAAAACATTTAGACTTTGTACCAATACTAAGATAGGGAATAAATATTAATTATGTTTTAAAATTTAACTTGAAATATAGATCACTCACAATGTCTATCGATGAAATCGAACAACATCACTGTAGCACAATAATTAAAATCACCAAATCAAAACAATGTCATCACTCATCGATTCCATCCAAAGATCGCCGTTCCAAATTGAAATACTATCGAAGTATTTCCCGCTTATTTTAATTATTATTTGCGATGAGTACGATTCCCGCGGCGCAAGCGAGAAGCGCGTTGCCTCTGTGAAACGTTTCAATGAACACTAATTAAGTAAACACCGAGATGGACAAACGGATATACATCTTGAACAAAGACAACAGATGAGAGGCAAAGCGGTCCAAGTCGAAAGAAACGGAATGATTCGAATAGCTGCGCGGTGAAAGAACCAAAAACATGTGAAACAGAGTGAGATATAAATAGGTACAAATAAATGCAGTATTACAAATTAAACTCGGGATACATAATTGAAATATTTTTAACGTCATGTTTTCGTGTCCAAATGTCAGCAAAAGCATTATGAATTTATATTACAAAAAAAAAATAACGGAAAACTCTGTTTTGTCTGGGTGTACACACACACATTTTATTTACATTAAATTTTGAGTTATCTATACATATGGCACATTTAAGGCTTTTACTTACAAATTGAATAAACATTATTGAGATATTTAAACAAAATGGATATTTTATACAAACCGTATGTATATGTGGAGATTCGATTCTCGAAGTTTCGCTGGAGTCATATCACAGCTACTTCAAGAGGATGACCTCTCGCTGCGGGGATTAATAACGTGCGGGCAAGAGGACACTCGCCTGAAGACGCTGTGATATGAGTCCAGCAAAACGTCGAGAATAAAATCTTTACACATCCATACGGTTCGTATAAAATATCCGTTTTATTTCAATACTTAAATATGTCAAACGACCGTAATGCAAACCTTAAATCTTTAAGAGTTATATTATTATTAAACATAGTTAATACAATTATTAATTTTTCAACTCAATAATTCCTTACATCTTACAGCTTAGCCGCTAAATAGAATATAAAGTACCGCATGTACGATTTTCACTGACTTGATGATATATAATATAGAATAAAAGCTTCCAACACCCTGCAGAAAACAGAATCAAAATAGTTTCGGCCATTCTCGAGATTCAAGGAGCAGGCAGGGAGACGTTTTTTTTATATGAAATATACGTAGTTTTAGTTTAATGATTATAAGTTCATTTTATAGTCTTATAAAAAAAATAAAGCGGAAAAATTTTCCACCTTTCGGTATGAAAATAATAATGATTGCGTGATAAATTCAATTTCTTAATAATGTTTTTGTTTTTGTCTGAGGTGATGTGTTGGCCTACAGAGTCAATAAAATACGAGTACGTATTGGTTATCGTTATTATGGCATTCGCAAGACTTGTCCAAGTCAACTCGATTGAAATCTCTCTAAATATAGAAGTAAGGGATGCATGACGAGGATCTTTAACGAGTTACTTAACATTCGGTCCATTAATGTGGATTCGATGGCCAAGTACAATCGTCCCTGCTGCTACTTCTGTATTCGATATAATTGAAACCAATCAAAACATTACTAGGCAGGAGATGGGGTTTAAAATTAACGGAAATAGAGGAGAGGAGATGGGTGGTAAACAGGAACGAGATAAATTGCATGGACTGTACATGGACGGAGAAACAGGAAGCTCGCCTTAGCAAAGCCGAAATCTTCTTCTTCTAGACGATACGAGATGAGCTCAAGGTCGATGAATCTTTCGACACTAATTGAACACCTCACACACTTTTCATCGATCCAATGATATATGGTGACGATAAACTGCTTCCGGAAATAGCTAGATATAAAAAAGCACCACAATATTTGATCGACCTCTGTATTCCAGATGATATCACTGGAAGACTGCTCACACTGCGGTCAGCTAAATCGGAGGCACACTGCAGGCTGGTAGTACCAAGGAGACCTGGAGCCACCAAGTTTGCGGAACGTGCTTTCAGCTTTGCGGGCCCAGCTATGTGGAATCAGCTGCCTCCAGTGGTCTATGGAGAACCAGGAACTCTTCAAGAAGAGCCTAAAAATTCATTTTTTCGAGATGTCGCACCTGTGAAGCGCCCTTGAAGCGTCTCTTATGCAAAAACGGCACTATATAAATTCAAATGTTTATTCAATGTTCAATGTTACAAATGTTTACAGTGTTTACAAAATTTAATGAAGCTTTTTTCATTGTTGTTGAGTGTCTTGGCAGCAAGTAAACACTAAATTGATTTGACGCCCTGCCTGCTACACTAGTAATTTACTGTATTATAGCAGACAGTGCTCTTCCAGTAGTATAATGTTCAAGAATATTTATTATTTATATAACATAAACATAAACATTAAACCGAAACGAGTATCAAGTAGCGGTGAATACCGAACACATTACAATGGCCACAAATAATACACGTTTACCTCTGGAAGGTTGACATTTTGCGTATATTGCTTGAGTATTTAGAGCCAAGGTTTGACAAAGGATTCCACCCCAAAATAATGTGAAGAGAGTCTGTTACATCCAGCATGTCACAGCTGCGTCATTTCTCGTAATATTCTATTCGCAGTACTTCCTTCGTACGAACCTCCACAATAACATCCCGGCATCCTGTCAACTTCTCGGTATCGGTGGTGCGGCCAGACAGCCAGAGGGGAGGGGGGAAGGTGTGGCGCAGTTTTTTGCAAAAAATAAACTATAATTAGAAAGTGTCAAACCCCAGCGCGTTTTGGCGCGGCCGGCTTGATTGGCAAGCACGGCAAGTACGAAAGGGGAATCCTAAATTAAAAAAAATATATTTATAATTTTTGACAACATAAATGTACCAATTTAGAGTCGGGATAGAATGAATAGTAGGTACTTATTATTAAATTTGCAACGTCCTCACAATTAAAAAATCAAGGTAACAATAAAAGGTATACATTTTTTTTAATACATCAAAGAACATAATTCTCTATGTAACAATGTCCGTTACTAACGCTAACCGAGAGATGGCGCTGTTCTCACAGCCTTAACTCGCGGCAAAAATATAAAGTAAAGTACGTCATTTTTATACCGGTGTAAATTTAATGTACGAACTAATATATTTTGTATAATACAAGAGGTTTGTAACCGGCGTTGCTCGGGATTCAGGAATGGCATTAGGGAGTGGGGATGGGAAGAAGCGTGATTTTACACGGGCCATTTTGTTGGCAGTTGCATATACCTAAAACAAAATATATCCAATAAAAAAAATCCGTTGCCCGCTTTAAACTGTGCGGTCTTCGCGTGAAGCAAAGAAAAATGAATATTAGTTTATTATTTTTTAAACTAAAGGTTACTAGATGTAACCCGTCAAAAATGACGAAACATTGGTTCGCGTCTTTGCTAAGCTCTAGTATATTTACAGTATCTTTTTGGCGGTCCACGGAGAGGCGGCGGAGCAACATGCGTAGAGCAGTCGGTTCGGGTTTGCCGGCCCGAGGTCCAAGCCCCATCTCCGGCCGTTTATGTTGTTTTTCTTTAACCGTGAATTGAGACTGGAATTGGAAATTACGGACATTACACGAAGTTACGTACGGATAGACAGACAGACAAACTAACAAACAGATAGGATAGAAGAACGGACAGACAATCATGTTTGATTTCTAATTTTCAAATATAAGACAACGAATGGGGACCCACCACTTTCCCAGGGCCGTTCTATGAGCCGACGGCTCCCATATCGGCCCTACTCTTGCGTCGCCAGGTTGACATTTTTCTTATTTAAAGCCATCCCCGTGCGGCGCCCGTGTATAGGGCGAACGCCGCAAGGTTCTGGCAGCAAAAAACCCATTCGTTGTCCCCTCCACCAAGAACTTTCTTTATTAAATTAAATACAAGAAAATTAAAAGCATATAAAAGAAATAGATTTGTGCAGCGGCATAAAAATCAGAAGTAGAAAAACAAAAGCAAAGAAAAATAGAAATAAAATCAGGTTAAATACAAAATCAAAATAAAAAGAAGATAGCAAAATAGTAACATAAAACAGTATAAGCGAGGAAGAAAACAGGTTAAATTCATAAGCAAAAATAGCAACAAAATAGTATCATAAATTATCCAAGAAAAGAAAATTAAGATATAAAAACAGGTTAGAAAAGAAGCAGAGTAGTGATACACAAAGCATACGACAGTGGAGCCGTCACACAAGAAGTTGGAGAGAAGGATCTGGTGGAAGGGACAGTGGATATGTGGGTTTTTTGGATTTAAACGACACTCCCAACAGGGAGGGACGCATACAAAAGGATAGGAGTTCAGTTCTTGACGCCCGCAGGATCCACGGTCATAGCAGATAGCTCACCCACGAAGCAGATCCCAGCGCGACATCCACGTCCGGGCATAGGCTCGAAAGAGTCTGAGATTATTACCTTTTTTAATGAGGTCATCGTTCCTAGGTGAACGATGCCCCACTCCTTCCAACTCGCTTAGCATCTCCTCTCTCGCGTCATTCAGCATCGAGCACTCCCAAAGAATGTGCCCCGGAGTCTGTCTCACACGCCCGCAAGCACACCACGGGTCCTCAGCGAGTCCAAGATCAAACAATTTGCTCCTAAACTCACCATGGCCCGCGATGAGCTGCATAGCATAGTGGTCAAGCTCCGGAGGACCCTCCTTGCCCATGTCGCATGCGGCAACTCTAGGGAGAAAGGAGTAAGTCCATCTCCCCTGGGTGGCCGCGTCCCATCTCTCTTGCCACTTTCGCAACATAACCGTTCTAACCCTCTCGCACAGTTCCCGGTATCTAGTATCCGAAGGGCTGAATATCTCACCATATAGTTCAATATCCAGCCCTTGCCTCAGAGAGCCCCGAGCCTTGGCCTCTATTACCTGCAAGTCAGCCGGCAGCACGCCGGCCAACACAGGTAACGCTGCACTCGATGTTGTCCGATATGCCCCAGTCAGGGCAAGTAGAGGAATTCGCTGTCCTCGATTCAGGGCCGACGATATGACCAGAGTGTCCAGACGGTGCGCCCAGACACGGGCCGCGTACGTGATTTGACTCACGTACACCGCCCGATATATCCGGCGCACCGCCGGAGACCTCAGTCCCCAGTCCGCAACACTGACACGTTTGACCGATAAGAAAAAGTTTGAGGCTCTTTCAGACACCGCCTTGACGTGCGCCAGGAAGGAGCCCGACGTGTCCATCCAGACACCCAAGTACTTAACTATATTCTCGAATTTAACTTTTTGTCCGTTCAACTTTATTATCGGGTCCCTCTCGAAGCGACCCCGTAACATCATGGCGACAGTCTTTTGAGGCGCGAGAGTCAGCTTGTTTCTTATGCACCAGTCGCTGATCATTCCAAGTGCCTTGTTCGCCCTACGCTCTAATTCGCGCCGACTCTCACCAGACACCAGTAGCAGAGCGTCATCCGCGTATGCGATCAGTGTGCAACCACATGGCAAAGGCAGAAGAAGAAGATCGTCAAAGAGAATCTTCCACAGAGTTGGGCCGAGCACAGAGCCCTGTGGGCAGCCCATATCCGTGTCTCTGGTGACACTTGTCCCGCCATAGCTCAAGGTAGCGTGTCTGCCACTTAGGTAGCTCTTCAAGATTTCGAAGAGATACCTAGGGCACAGCCTCACCTTCAGCTTGGTCAGGATCATATCCCACCATGCATTGTCAAACGCTCCGGATATGTCCAGGAAAACACCCATAGCGTACTTCGTGGACACATTGCCAACCCAGTCCTGTGTATATAAAATGGCGTGCTCCGTGGACATCCCTCTAACAAAGCCAAACTGCCGGTCGCAGGCAGGCGAGAGTGTTATCTCAAGCCTGTTGCGAATCAGAGTCTCGTACACCTTCCCGATACCGGGAAGGAGCGTGATAGGCCGATACGCTCCTGGGTCTGACCGCAGTTTACCGTTGTTTTTTGGGATGACACACAGCAGGCCATCCTTCCAAGATGCTGGGAACGTTCTCGCACCTATGCACGCATTAAACATGCATACCACCTCTGGTTTGGCAATCTTCCACACTTGTTTGATAATCACACCGGTGATCCTGTCCACGCCCGGAGCCTTCGTCGCACCAAGGTTCCTTATAACGCTGTCAACCTCAGCCACCGTTACCAAGGGCGGATCACTGCTGTCATTCAGCATGAGACTGGATGGGACCCCAGCCATCAATCGGACTTGCCTATGATGGTCGGTATCCCGCCCAGCGTCATGCCGCGGAACCAGTTTGTCCAGAAGTCCTCTAACGGTGTCGGCGAGGCCAGTCGTGGTTGACTCTCCAAGGAGTATCCCGGAGAGTACCCGAGCCGACCCCTTACCGGCACCGCCAATGAGCCCTGTAATCTTCCAAGGATCGGCGTTTCCCATCTCCGTGACCCACTTTGTCCAGGATTCTCTTTTTGCCGTTCTTATAGCAGCAGAATATTCGGAGCGTGCTATTCTCAGAGCCTCAGACAAGGCTTGCCTCCCAACAGCATCTATATCACCACGTCTCAACGCACCGCGTCGACGGTATGCACGACGATAAACGGCCCGTAATCTGTATAAATACAAGACAGTGCAAAAAATGCATTTGACGAAGTAATGAAAAAATTCTAAATACCTTAAACTTTGTCTTATTTATAATCATTATTTTTATTCTTCCCACGCAAAGATCCTTCAGAATGAATGGACGAAAAAATCAATTAAAATGATAGTGATTAATTGATTTATTTAAAGGTTATTATTTATTTTTTTCAATACGATTTCTTAAAAATGTATAATGTTTAGATATAAGTAAGAACAAAGCAGTTAGCAATAGCACACTGCAAACATTTCGGGCTATTTCTGAATAATTCCCGGAACCCGACCGGCTCCAGGAAAATATCTCCAAAATTAGGGAAATAATGTAAACGAAAATAGATGGACGCGGATTTTTCAGGTCAATAACTCTAATTCTGCGACTCGTTAAATCTACCTCAGCGCGCGTAAACAGGGTAACAAAATGTGAATACTTTTGCCCCTACATTTGTGGGATTTCGCCATTGATTGCGGCGAAATTTGAAAATTTGGGGAGGGCTTAATTTTAACTTATTTTAAAGTACTAAACGTGATTTTTAATAAATACTTTGTGTGGACCGGGACGCAAACCGCAGCTCCATTTAGGTGCATGCTTGAAGGCCTTTGAAAACTTAAATATGATAATTGTTCACAATAGTATAATTAATATAATTAATAAAATAAACATAGTTGTCACCACTTTTTTTATATTGAAAATATCAACATGTTTCAAGGCCTATGGCCCCTTCGTCAGGATACAATTGCATACTAACAAAATTAAATTCAAAAAAAAAAACATGAAACATGTTTATATTTTCAATATAAAAAAAAGTGGTGAAAACTAAGTTTATTTTATTAATTATATTAATAATGTCATCACAAAATTATTTTGCTATTTTTGAAGAGGTTTACAATATTATTTACAATTGATTTATTTCATCATTAAGTCCTTATTTATTATTAATTTATCACAAAAAGTGCATTATGTAATTATATCATTTTCAAAATGTTCATAAAATATTTATACTTTGTACTCTTATGTCACTTTAGGACTATTTATTAGGGTTAGTAATGACCTATTGGTGGTCTGTTAAAAATAAAATAAAATTATAGATGTCTAACACAGACGAAGCTATCTATATAAAAAAACATGTATTAAAAGTAGCTTGTTGGTTAGTGGTTAGGATTCTCGCGTCTTGATCCAAAGGTCGCGGGTTCGAACCTCACTCCAGACCAGCAAGTTAGTCCTATCTTCATAGAACAAGCGTTTAGCTTAGTGTGAAAATAGTAAGAATATTGATGTGACACGTATTCCGTGTTCGCATCTCTAATTAAAAAAAAGTCTTTATTGAGCACCCACAGGGCTCACAATCTGTCGTTAAGGCTGGCTTAAGTGATCACTTTACACAATGTAACTAACGTTCACCGATTTCACCCAAGAATAACCATATATTTAAATGTAAATATCTATCACATAATAAAGAATAAACACATCTATAAATTTTTTGAATGTTGTATTCTTGTAATGTACCACATTTTACATATTTGACACAACTAAAGCTATCGCCATCTATGGTTGAAAATTTGTCGTAGGTGTACTAAATTACTCTCATTTAACAGAATTATTATTATGCTGTTTAATGAGAGTAATTTATTTAATTTATGAGTTTGGCGTTAGCATTGTAAAGTTAGTATTGTTAGCATGTTGATCATTGAAATTTTAGCATTGTAGAGTTAGTATTGTTAGCATGTTGATCATTGAAATTAGCGAGAAAACGTGAACTATGTTATCTCTATTCTACTTGAGTTTAACTATATTTTTGTTATAGAATTTCGAGAGAATTTGGTTAGAGTAAAGTCAAGTTTTTGCCTGCGCAAAAATTGAGCCTAGATCCAAGATGGTGGCAGATAAAAATGAAATAATAATTAATTTGAGCTTCACATTGATGAGGTTAACGATTTTTAAAAAATTAAAAAATATCCGAAATGGTCAAGCAACCATAACATTTCACACGGAATGAAAAAGCAACGTAGGAACAAAGCAGAACATGTCGGAACAGACTAATTAATCTAAGTTATTTAAACGGTAAAATTCCTGCAAGGAGGCTGAATACGAAATAATGTGCTGTCAATTCCAAGCATAATTGGACATGAAATCCCAAGGTATTGACAGAACAGAAATACGCTTCCATGAATGAGTTGTAATGGTAAGTGGCGTCATCTCTGGACAAAAAGTGTATCTCTAGTTCTTTAGGTATCTGGAACCAGAAGTGGCCTTCTAGTGCCATCTACGGGATTATGCTACTATAAATTTTTTTTTTATTTATTTCAAAAAATCCTTGTTTACAAATAAAGGTACTTAATACCAATTTAACAATAAAAATATAAGATAAAATTACACTTTTTTTGTTAAATTTGTGGATTATGCCACTCTACTAGGCTACGCCTATCCTAGAGTGGCGTTATAGAACACAATTATAATATTTTTTTGAATTCGTCAGTAATATTTATTTTCATACGGTAGTAATTATGTATCTACAAAGTATCAAGTGCAATGTTAGTGAAAAGTTGAGTGAGTCATAAGTCCAAGTGTAAATATGTGTAGAATAATTGTTAAATGTAAAAAGGGTTAAAGTTTTGTTTAAGATTATTTTTTATTTTCCTTAATTAATAAGTTGATGTTTTTTCTTCTGATCTTATTAGTATAGTTATGAAATCAAATCCATGATTTTAAAAAAATAATATACAGGGTTATTTGGAAAACATTAACTACGTCGCAGGACAATATTCCTGCCTTGACTATGAATCGAAGATGTTCAAGCAGCCATGATGAATCGTGAACATCAAAGTTTGCTTTTTTTTCTCAATATATTTGATTTATTTTAAACAAAACGTTGAACTATCATTACAGTAACTTGTATCGATTACGAAAAATTCAATCGTTTCAACATAAGTTAATTAAAATAATGAAAAACCTGCAGAAATTCGAATTGGAATGGTTTCCAATTCGAATTGGAAAGTTTTTATTATTTTATTTGACTTATATTAAAGGGGGTAAACTTTTCATATTCGATACAAGTTACTGTAATGATAGTCCAACGTTTAACAAAAAATAAGTCAAAAATATTTTTTTTTAAAAATGCAAACTTAGATGTCGCATATCTCCATAACTATCGATATTAAGGTCATGATTGCTCGAACATTTTCGCCTCATTATTAAGCAGGAATATAGTCCTGCGAGGTTATTAAAGTTTTACAAATAACCCTGTATAATAATTTAAGCATGAACGTTGAAGAGTTAATAATGGGAGAATAAAAATAGCGGCAGTGGGCGTTGCGTAATAATAAAAAATAAAAAATGGGAAACTGCTCTCACATTATATCGACCTAAATAACAAAACCCGTTCGTCATTCTCCGAGAAGTAGTGTTCATTTTTACTACAATGTGGGCTTTCTTGGATAAACATTCTTAATGTGATTACGCCGAAGTCTTTTCGCGGCCCACAACATAGGGAGGTGTTTATGGTGGAAAGTTATTATTGAGATGTTATTGGGATATCAAAATAATCATTTGCCGCTCGAAATTCGGGGAATGCTTTCAAGAGGCGGACTTGCGTGCGTTAAGTTAAAAATGATGAATCATTCGCAATTCCTCCCGCGAAAATACCGGACGGGAAGTCATTTGGAGCATTCTCGATATATCAATCATCGGGCAGTAATAGATGTACCCCCTTTTCTTAAAATAACAACATTTTTATAATATCCCAAGATCATTCTAGTTCTTTGGTATTGAATTCTTTAATAATCTCCCCCAAACGATCAGAAAAAGTGTATAATTGAAACCAAAAAACATATATACAAACACCTACAAGACACGTAATAAAATCATGAAACTGTTTTAAAATGCATATTTAAACCTTGTACCTGTACTCCTCTATACAGGAGTCTTCCGACTCTCGTAGAGACACTAAAATAAATATTTTCCATATTTGAAATGTTAAATGATATATGCAGGGTTATTTGGAAAACATTAATAACCTCGCAGGACTATATTCCCGCCTTGATTATGAGTCGAAAATGTTCAAGTTATTATGATCTAATATCAATAGTTATGAAGATATGCGACATCGAAGTTTGTATTTTTTTTTCAATATTTCTGACTTATTTTTTGTAAAACGTTGGACTATCATTACAGTAACTTATATTGAATATGGAAAATTCATTCCCTTTAATACAAGTCAAATAAAATAATAAAAACCTTCGAATTCCAATTGGAAAACATTCCAATTTGATATTTTACAGGGTTTTCATCATTTTATTAACTTGTATTAAAACGAATGAATTTTTCGTAATCGATATTAATTACTGTAATGATAGTCCAACGTTTTACAAAAAATAAGTAAGAAATATTGAAAAAAATACAATCTTTGATGTCGCATATCTCCATAACTATTGATATTACGTCATAATAGCTTGAACATTTTCGACTCATAATCAAGGCAGCAATATAGTCCTGCGAGGTTATTAATGTTTTCCAAATAACCCTGTATAAAGTGTAAAAAGACCAAAAAAATGTGATTGTACTTATTTATGCAAGCGTAAAATTTCTGAAATATCAAATATCAATATTTCGTAACAGCGGAAATATTTGGATGAATAAATTTATAGATGCGTGTGAAACAAACTGATCTCTACCATACTATTATTGTATATTATTTTACATAATATTTATCACGCCAAAATTGACGAAGTGTACCTACAACGTTAAGCAGTAGAATAATCTAGAAAGTACGAAAATATCAGCACTTGGGTAAAGCTAACCACGCCACGACGCGAACAGTCGTCGTGTTTGACAGTTCGACTCAGTGCGAAGCCGGCCGCGACACGACGCCCAGGGTGGCCAGTCGTGAATTGCGAAGCGACAGACATCGCACGAAATAATCGAGCGAGGTACCAAACTGGCGTTGAAAATAAGCGATAAATACTACGTGAAAACGGAATACTCTAGCAAGTAATAAACACATGTTACCCAGCGTGGTCAATTAGTTTAAAGCGAATAAATTTATGGTATATGATTGAAGAAAAGTCGGAAATATTTAAAAAATGCAAACGTTGAAATCGTTTATCTCCATAACTATCGATATCGGGACGCTGATGTTGCAATATTTTCGCGGGACCCTACCTGCAAAGTATTGTGGACTAGCTCTCTTACATCCTGTATATTTGTTACATAAATAACTAGTCGATTATCGAATGGTTTATTTTTTTTTTGAATCATCCAAAAACTCCATCGTTTTTTTTATTTTATCTGGTCACGTCCTGGGTGCCTACTTAGAAGCTTTGCAAAATCAACTATTAAAATTAAAATTCCTGTAATATACAGGTAAAATGAATACGAATTCACGAAGTATCGGTGTTTACAGACATTGGGACAATATTCGCTCAATAAATCGAGTACAATGGTAAAGTCATTTAAGGTAATATTACAAAGTATCTACCTGGTACAGGTGCGCGGTGCGAGTCTTATCCAAATGCACTTTTGAGGCTTCCAAATATTTGTTCAACACTGCTAATTCTCATATCGATTCACCAAAACTTATCGGTCTTTCAGAGTTGCACTTCAGAACCTCTACAATAGACATGGTTAGTTACGAGCGTAACATGGTAACAGACCAAAATATTATAGATGACACCAAGTGGAATTAAAAAAATCAACACGACAATTCTTAAACTAAAAAAAATGACAATATTAAAAAAATGTACGATCTTACTTATAATGTGCGTAAGCGTTTAATTTGAAAGAAATTTAATTAATGCAGTAGATTTGACAGTCGACGCCCTTGTTGAATGCAAATTAACAATGGAAACCTTGAGGTCCCTTATGAAGGAAATTGTAAGGTATATGTCTATCTAAAAAAAATAATTTTTATATTTATCTCTTATTAAAATGCGTAAATACATTTAATTAATAAAATAAGAATAAAGGGAAAATGAACATTATATTTAAATATAAGATAACCTGTTGTTGCAAAAGCGTACCATGCACTAAATTAGTTAATTACTTAAAATAATTAACAACTTTAGGATGGGTATTTTTCAAAAATGATATACTTCACTTAAACACGCGTCAATCGGCCATACCTCTGTTTACATTCTTCCTAATGGCATTTGGATGTCACGGACGCGTTCCCCGTGTATTCAACATGTCGTTATTAAACACCATGACGTTACAAAGGGGGCCCGAATACGATCCTTGAGGTAGCCCACAAGTGCGCAAGGTTAACAAACTGTCAAATGAAAAATCAAGCGAGCGTAATTTTACATCGGTCGCGAGTGGTGCGGTGTTAATTTTTTTTTCCCACCTGGTGAAATCTAGCGGGTTCCCTCGCACTGTTAGAGCTCGCGGAGGTCGCGACTATGGTCCAGCGCTCGAGGCAAAGTTAGCGCGGTCGGGGCACGCAAGGGATGGAGCAGCTGCACCGGGCGCGCCCGCGGGTTCCGTGTAGGCAGGTCCGCTCCGCCGGGCCGACTGGGCCGGTGGAGGTGCCGCGGCGCCGCCCACCCCTGCCGTCGGCGTCGCGGCGGCTAAGCCGTGTGCGCACAGGACCGGAGCGGAGCGTAATGGCGCCGATGCTCATTTTGCGAAGACTTGCCGCTCCGTGGTCCAGCTTATGAGATAAAAAATTATCGAAAACTATTTTATTGAAATTAAAATAAATTTAATTTTATATAATGAATATTATTAAATTCTGCAAATTTGCGTAAAAACGTTATTTTAAATATGACAGCTGTTTCGGCTTACTAGGCCATTATCAAACATTTGAAGACCTAAGAAACACAAGTACAAAAATGAACAAGGTCAGTAGTCATATACCATTTGAAAAAAAATTGAATTCGACTCTCTCATAAGAAATTAAATATGTTATCATACGAAAATATGACACATGACACTTGTTAGAATAAGTAACTAAAAAAAATCTACGCCCCTGTACTGCAGATGTCTTCTTCTTCTTAAAATTAGGCAATCCGCCCTTAAAGAGCCATTTGTGCCATTTTACAAGTTATATATGAGGTGCTGCTAAGAAGGGATATGATTAATTATATATTTGTCATTTACTAACAAGAATTTTGATTGAGATTAGGTGAGTTTATAGCAAGAAGATCAAATATTGGTTGGAAGTTGAAATTTAGCCTCGATCAGCTCATTGTAAAACGTATTAGAGTTCCTGCGGATGTCAAATACGATACAAAAATTAGATCAAACAACAAAATGAATTGCAAAATACAGTATGACTGCGAATTAAAAAAAATATATCTCTACAAATGAAAATATAACGGGACTTTAAAGTTGCATTGCAAAAACAATTTCGTTTCGTGCGACGGACCAGCGTGTCATTCGACCAAGATGACGCGGCTCGTACTCGCTTAGTGCCTGTGGTGCGACGACCTCGACAAGGTCAAATGACGTCACAAGGCGGCTTTTGAAACTTTGGACGCGTTTTTCTCAAAACTGTTTTTTCAATGTCGGTATGCAAGATTTCTTGAAAACATATAAATCAGTCTCAAATTTGCACACAAGCTTAATATATGCATATATGTGTATATTTTTAGTAATTAATCGAAGGTTTTTACTCGCCAATGAATATTTTACATTTTATAAAGAATTTAAGGCTAAAAAATTTGTCGAAAATATTTTTTTTTTGAGAAGCCGCCTTTTTGTTAATTAAATTTTTTGTTTATTCCTTCGATTAAATACCAGATAATACAGAGATATCATGCATACCGCAAGAACCCTTTTTTAGAAGAGCTCCCAGAGATCGGGTATAACAGCTTCAAAAATGGATATTTTTACAAATTAAAAATATGAAAATAAAGTTAAAAGTTACCATAATATATATATTATTATTTATATTAATAAATTTAAAAATCGCTTCTTTCGGCCTCCTACCGCGCGCGACCCCTCAAGTCGCGAAATCGTGAAACTTGTCCGTTCTCCCGCTCCTAGGCGGCTCCCGATCCGCCCCTGCGCCAGTCCAGGGGCGGCCACTCTCTCGGGGCCGGGGGCGGCGCGGGGCGGTCACGTGGGCGGCGGATCGATGCGGCGCCCCCGCCCGCCCCGCACCCCGGACACTTGTGGCGGCCCGCCCGGTGCATCCAGACACGGGAGACACCTGCCTGCCGGGAGAGCCGCGCGCTGCTCGTGCAGTGTGGCGATGAGACAAAGTGTTCTTAAAGGGCTACACCTAGGGAATGCAATCCCTATCCCGAACCGAAAAATCGGACGAGATTATTCATTTATTTATTTATTTATGGGAAACTAACAGTACATACAAATAGATTATACATGATAATTGAACAGTATAAAGACCATCTTACAAGTTTCCACAGAAATAACATGTTGTGTATTAACATAAAGCAACAATAACTTAGTTATATAATTAAAAACAAAAGAAGTGAAAGTTTTAAGTTATGGACAAACTATGAGAGTCAAAGAATTAGAGGTAAAAGGGGAATAAGGAAAGGATAGGAAAGGACAAATCTACTTGTGCAAAAGATATATGTATAGCATGAAGATATGTGATCAATACATCTGCATATATATATATATAAGATCTGGGCAAAAGAAAAAATGTTAATTTAAGAAAGATACAAGATAAAAAATTACATATACGAAGTCTGTTCAAAAAAAAGAAGTTGGATTAAAGAAGAGGGGAAAAAAAGGTTTATGATTATCGGGATTATTAAATCTAATCCTGCTTGCATGCTCTCCGATACCGACAGATTGGAATCTTTCATAAAATAAAAGAGATGAATCTGTACGAATGTAGGGGAAATAGAGGCCTATATTTAAAATTCGCCTACAATATTGTTTGCTTTCAGTGGTCTCCACCAGCGTTGACTCCGAAACGCGAAATTTTCAGCTGCTGGGTATCTAGCATTTGAAATAACATGCCGCCTAGATAAAATAATCGACATGCTCAGCTCCTACGAAGCCATTTTCAAAATCAGCCATAGATTAATTAGATGATTTCATTTTTTTATGTTTTGTATGTGTATGTCTGTAGAGCTTTTAGTAATTACTCAAAACCTATATTCATGTCACAATCAAATAATAAAAATAGCTTTGAATAATATTTACTTTATTTTATCAACCTAACATAGCAATAAAAACTACTACCAACTCTGCTACATTGACTGATTGATGCTTGGAAAAACGCTTGGAAAATGCCTGCAAAAACTATGCGATGATTGATAATGAAAATATTATTAAAATTACTGATACAAAAATGCAAAGCGTTGTCGGTAATTGCTATTCAGCTCTATAAACAAAACAAAAAACACAAAAGTATTCGGGAACCCGATCCCTAAGCATCCCGCGGGATTGGAAATCTAATCTCGAGGGATCCCGAAAGAGCAATCCCAACTCGGGATTCATTCCCTAGTTACACCACCCTGTGAGCCTGAAATTCAGGTAGAAAATTGGCGATTTTTGCACATGATATACGAATGTCCGGGATTCTAACGGCCTTTGAGATGTGGTTGCTACAAGCGTATGGCGAAGATTCATTGATTAGAACACATCCGAAACGAAAAGGTGTTGAGCAGGGTGGGCGAAAAGAGGAGGCTCCTTAACAGAATCGCCCGACAGCGAGCAATTTGGATAGGCCGTAATATAAGGCATCCGGGCCTGCTTTTAACCATCGTCGAGGGAAATTTTGAAGGCGACAATCGTAGAGACCGCCCGAGATTAAGCTACGTAGACCAGATTATATATTAGATGAAGAGGCTGGCAGGTGACAGAGAGGATTGGAGAAAGCAAGTGCTTGTTGCAGATTGCAAAGCAATGCAATCCTAGGATTGCGACCCAAAAAAAAATAGGAATGTCTCTAGAAAAGTCTATTCCAAAATCATCACTCTTGGCTCTACAACCCCTGGTGAGTCTTGGCCTCCTAAGAGTCTTCCTCCATTGATATCGGATTTGTGCCAGCTCTCTCCAGTTCAGAAGCTCCAAAGCAAATACCTCGCGGGACAAGGTCTTGGAGGACGTTGTCGCTCCATCTTAATTTTGGCCTTCCTAAGCTTCTTCTATTCAAAAATATACGAAAGAAACTGATTCAACATATGCACAACTTTCAAAAATTTGATAAATGGCCGATTAAGCCTGCTCATACAGGTCATAAGCCCTGGGCCACCTTATGAAGACTTCTGTAATGTATCTAGATGAAAGTCTGTCGGATGTATGAAACAGACATTGCTCAGCATAACGATAGCTCCAACGGGACCAACCTGCCGATGATTATGAAAGGCATAACCATCTACAGGTTGGTCCCGTGGAATGAGAAACAATCTATGCTGACGCTGTCTAAGGTGATTATCAGGAACATATAAACAAAGCTTCGCATAATTTCAGGATTATTGATTATACTGCACAACAATCGATAAAAATGCGTAGTCAAATACACATTCCTTCTAGTCTCAGAACTATTATAGACAAGCACACTCAGAAGAAACTCGGTTGGGAAGAGCCAAAGACAATGCCCACATTAATAAATTTTTGAAAATTTTATATACGTGAAATTTTTTTCATTCATTTGAAGGGACTATACTAGAGACATCTATAGTCTTCTATGTCTATAGTATTCTCGTGAACTATACATAGATTTCGCAGCTTTATTTAAAAGTAGGGTAATAAGCAATATCCTTTTTAATAAAACATATTTGTATGTAATTAAATATATATATTTTTAACGTTTCAAAATTAATAATTCTTCTTGGATATTTAATATTGTAGTATTTTAATTTATTTAAGTAATTAGTCTTGAATATTTACTATATTTTTATTAAACTATCAGTATCTCAAAAAAATGTCACAATATGCAGATCATATCAGAATGGTAAGATTGGATTTAATTTTAGTTTTAATGAGAAATAATAAATTTGATCGTAAGAGGGAGTGACAAAGTGCACATGACAGGAGTTAATGGAAAAATCTGTAAAGGGAGGGGTTTCATTATCACTTCATCGTAATGGTCGGGCACCCTAAGAGACAGGGTCAAATTAACGAGCATAGATAAGTATTATAAAGTCCATGAATATAATATGATTCAAAACTACAGGATTATCCGAATTCTAAAATAAACTAGGCCGAGAAACTTAATCAGAACTACAACTTAAAAATTTATACAGTGGAAGGAAACTGCACATTGAAATATGACATTGAAGTAGATTCGCTTTTTTCAACGATTATTGTCATTGGTATATATAAAGGTGTACTTAAGTTCCATACCTATACAGGGTTATTTGGAAAACATTAATAACCTCGCAGGACTATATTCCTGTCTTGATTATGAGTCGAAAATGTTCAAGCTATTATGACCTAATATCAATAGTTAAGGAGATATGCGACATCAAAGTTTGCACTTTTTTTTCAATATTTCTGACTTATTTTTTGTGAAACGTTAGACTATCATTACACTAACTTATAACGAGTATGAAAAATTCATTCCCTTTAATAAAAGTCAAATAAAAAAATAAAAACCTTCGAATTCCAATTGGAAAACATTCCAATTGGAATTTTTTCAGGGTTTTTATCATTTTATTTAACTTGTATTGAAACCAATAAATGTTTCGTAATCGATATGAGTTACTGTAATGATAGTTCAACGTTTTACAAAAAACAAGTCAGAAATATTGAAAAAATAATGCAAACTTTGATGTCGCATATCTCCTTAACTATTGATATTAGGTCATAATAGCTTGAACATTTTCGACTCATAATCAAGGAAGGAATATAGTCCTGTGAGGTTATTAATGTTTTACAAATAACCTTGTTTAAGAGTGTACTGTACACAGTGCCACTATTTTAAAATTCTACTCAGTTGCACTTTAGTCCTCTGAGGAAAATGTTGTGGACATAGGTTCCCGACGCTCCACGACATAAATGCTACCCTATCCAAATTTTGTTCCATTGCATTCTAATGCCCTGGGAAAATAAAGTGACCCCACCCCATCTCTTGGTCCGTAACCCACATGGGCAGAACCACCCCGCTCCCTCTCACAATATAAACGTGTATAAGATTTAATGCCATCCCTCCGCAATTTTGCTCAGTTAAACTCTAGGGTCGTAAGGAAAATATTTAATTTAAAGAAAAGTTTTTCAAAGTGGTGGCCCTCGTAGCTTCTCATACCTGCTGGCTTCTCATACCGAGGGTTCCGGGTTCGATTCCCAGTGAGCTCACAATCATCCGTGTGTTTACTCAAGCCTAGAGTGTTTTTGTGACGTGTTTCGCCACTGTCATTGGGCCTCACGGTCTGTTGTAGCTTTGCAAAAAAGAAAAAAAGTTTTTAACCTTAATATAGCTTATATATTAATATAGTTAATATAGCTAGACCGCATTTAAAAGAATATGCGTAAAAAATGTGTGTTGTTACGTTGCAAAAAATTAACACAAAAGTAGTTTTTATAGTAAGTAAATAATTTTTTTAAACTAAAAAATATATTTAATCGGAATATCATATTGAGGCTTGTAATACGGGCTTGCCAGGCAACATTCCCCCGCTTTCTTCTTACCGGACAAAGCTAGGGAACGGTCTTTTGATTGGGTCGACCTATAATAAAAGTTCAAATTTTGCAGAGGGTTACTTTTGGAAGAGGGTTACCTCATTTATACAGGAAAATAATTTATTTTTAATGGCATTTATATTTATGTATCGACAAACTCAAATCGACAAAATCTCACATCGAACAACCTCAACTAGACACATAGGAATCAGAAATTGTGTGAGTTAGTTTTGTTACATGGAATTCAGGAGAGGTAACGCGCAGCCGTAAGTCCTACTAAAAAAACAATTCCACACCACGGAGCATGTGAAAATAATATACTGAAAAGCTATTGCATTTTCGTTGAGTTCGATGTAAAGTTATGGCGCAGATAGAACGCCGAACGGAACTTTGGGAAAACATTGTGCAGCGTTGGGAAATGTGGCAAAACTCGAGGGTAGTTTAAAAGCGGATGGATGATAAGAGAACGTGTTCAGGGGTTCCCAACATTTAAACGAACTGCACCGCGTACCATCAATGGTTAGGGAGATATTTATTTGTACGCACAAAGTACCATTTTACTATGAAATTTAGTGAATACACTACATCTAGTTAAAAATAAACAATATTAAAAATAAACAGTGATTGAGCAAATATTTACAATTTCGACTATAAAAATTTACAATTATGAAATAAAATAGATATGATATTTTTTAGACATTTAGTGAATACGAAATATCAATTTAAGCAGAAATATCGTTATAATTATAAAAAATAATAATCAGCTCTTTGAAAAATGACAAAATTTCTACCAAAATTTCAGGCTTCCAGGGTGGTGTGAATGGTACGTGCATTTGACCTTTACGAAATATACTCCTGGAGCTGGCCCATCAAAACGCAATCGAGAAATTCAAAAACGAGAACTCAGATCCAGGTGGCATCTCTTATGCAGCAATAAAATTTAATAGTAATAAATTAGTGTTGCAATAAATAGTAGATATTGTTACGTGTTGTGGCTGCAGGAAGAATTAATGAAAACGCTGGGATTTAATACAGGAATAAAATAATTGATTACTGAATAATTAATTATTCAAACGTACAATGTTGCTTAACACTATTAAAAGTAAAGCTACTCCTTAAATTAAACTGTTTTGCAAATTAATCACTCGTAAAGAGACACTTTATATTCGTTTTGACACTTTATGTATGCACTAGAATATTCTCTGTATGCACTAGAATATTCCATCCAATTTCTGCACTTATTAATTTCGCTGAATCGAATTACGGCTCTTCTGGCCGTCCTGACAACTCGCGACTCGCGGCTACCTTCGCTTCTATTTTCGCTGTAAGACGCGCGTGCCCAAAACAACACTCCTTACTCCCAAGTGCCGTATTTATATTGGCTAATGCTGTTATCTAGACATTTCCAGTGTTTACTCGCAAGTTCTCGTAACTTCCAGATGTTTCTGGAAAGTTGCAGACGTCTCTCGAAAGTTGAAGGTAATTCTAGACCTACGGTAGTATTGTGGCATCTTCAAACAACTGTCACTTGACAGAAGTGCGTGAATCTTTTTAGCCTCGTTACAATATATTCGGTCTGAGGCCGAATACCGAATATTCGGCAAAACTATTATTTGGTCTTATTAAGACTCTTTCGAAAACTGGCATGCAAACCGCATTGTAGCAAGGGTCGCGTACCCTGCTTTCTGATAATAATGCAAATAATAAGTAGTACCTAAGTACTTAGTTAATTTTGTTAGTGTTTATTAAGTCATGACTAAACTACATAATAATTAGGTAGTTTTCATTTGATTTGTTACCTTTTGTTGTTCTCTTAGAAAAATAATTTAGTTATGTTACATATCCTTTGATTTTTTTAGATAAACAACCTTAAATAACCGAAAAATTGAGCTTTCTCGAACACAGAATGTATGTTCAGCATTAATAATGGTTGCATGTCGTATGTACCACTGTGCTGTATATCATAAGAGTGTGTTTTTGTGAAATTGTAGATAATTTTTAACTCGTGCTCACATATTGATGAATAATAATTTAGAATGTTCTACCATTAAAGCAAATATATATCCGATTTATATATTCATTTATAGGTGTTAAAATTAAACCGTTAAACTTTAAAAAATCTGTTAATTAAAAAAAAAATTACCGTTTGTATCCCTCAGTTTTCAATTTTTGCACTTTTCCATATTGTTCTTAGTAAATATCAGCCAAGAAAACGTGATGAAGGCAGAACGAACCAGTTTTATGAGTAACACAGTAGTTGCCAATAAACATTCCCAGATTACTTTTCCACAGCTCTATTTGGTCGACTACCCACTACGGAACATGGAAAAATACTTATCCGTATTTTTTAGATATCCCAACCAAACCATTTAACCCTTTGGATCCAGTGTTCTTTTAAACAACATTAGAAACCTGCCTAGTTACTGAATTTTTTTTATAGGGATATTTTATGTACTCTTTTCCTCAGAATATTATAGTATGTCAAATTTTTTCAAGAACACAATACTGGATTTTATCCACAAGGTGACATATTAATAGAGATATATTATAGATGTCTCAAAGAGACGAAGCTATATTTTTCCCACTTTCCCCAAACTCCATCTTCCATATAAAAATTAAAATATAGATATTTCATTATCAATAGTGACATCCGTATTAGATTATGGGAATGAAATAAATTTGGGCTGCAGGTGGCGGTAGTAAAAATACAACTCACATACGAAACAAGTTGTGCAAGTTAAACATATATTTATACTTCTAAAAGTTTGATAGATGTGATCTATCATGGGTGTGATTGGTGAACGTTGCAGTGTGTTAAGTGATCAGCCGTACCATAGGTCGTAAGCTCTATGAACACCCAAAAAGGCTTCCATACCTACTTTCCCATATAAAAATATAGCTTATTTTCTGAGACATCTATAATATATCTTGAAGTCTTTTCCAATTTCAATAATAAAAAGTGTGAAATATTAAAAAACGAAAATAAGTCTTTGGGGGTTTGGAGATGCTTTGGAGCAATTGCTTTTAGGTCACCACCGTCATGCGACGGAAAAGCTCCAAAGGCGTAGAATGTTTGATGATTTATTATCTCGATAAAACAAGCACAAATTATACACGAGTACCATTGCAAAGACAATGATAGAAACTCGAAGGGCGTAGCCTCCGGCCACCCGCCGGAGGTAGATGAAAGACTGACATGCCCACATAGCGTGTGGACCTCTTTTTATATAATTTACGAACAAAGGAGTCTCCTGGAGTGCAGCCGTGTGTGTGGAGAATTCATCGGATGCTGACGGTGCAATGAACTGCAGGCCGCGCGCGTGTCTTGCTCGTGCCTCGATTCGCTTATGTGGCATTCCTTGTCACAATGTGTGTGTGTGGCCTAGATTGGTGGTTTTCTGTATTGTGGTATGAATTCCACATGACCATTCAAATATATTCTTGTAATCGGGATAGTTATATGAGTTTTAAATAAAAATGTACCTATTGTTTTTTTGTGTATTCTGTTAGTCTCATATATTAGTAATGTCTTACTGATACTTTCTGGCGACATAGCATCATAAACGAAAACGACAAGAGCGTGAGCTATACATAGTTCATACCGCTCTCCCATTGCGCCATTCTTTCTTGTCTCTCAATTAAACGCGGTTAAAATCATGTGAGTATTTTATTCCTTGATTACCTATGTGAGTCGTTTGCTTGCCATTCTTATACTACATATACATACGTCGCGACACTTCGCAGAACACAGAAGGATCCGTGGGTAGACGCCGATGTCTTCACCGCCCCTCAAATTGGTGACGACACACCGAGAAACTCTTACGAAATCTTCATAAAGCGAAACGCGTTTATTGAAATTTATTTGAAATGAATTTATTTAAATTCATTTCAAATAAATTCAACGAGAACAATTTTATTTTATTATCCTCAAATAAGAATCGAAAACATAACCATATTCGTATTTTGATTATGACAATGGTTGATTGTTAAAACACGTTAATTTTTTAATTTTTAACAATATTTATATTTCTGTAGGGAATATTTTTTTTATTTGTCCAATATCTTTCCAGATAAATCCGTATATTTCATTTTATTCATTACTTAAATATTTTTACGATTGTGTATTTTTACTCTTTCTTTTAACTCGTAGCGTATGCTTTTCTGTTGTCTGCCGAAAAAACTTTGCATCGATTTTAACCCTTTTCCCGTGATCCAATCGAGCCTTTGCAGGCAGACTCGCTGCGACGATAAAAATGATCTAACAAATTTTCGTTTAAATTTTTAATAATTATAGTATAATTTTGTTTTTTTCGAAATTTTAACGATGTATATATTGTTTAATTTTCGAGCACGACGCGTGGAGTAGGCGCGAAACCTGTTTCAATGAGAAAGGGAGTAAAATAAAAACTTGTTTTTTATGGGTTAGTTTTTTACTATAATGAATTCATATAATTACGCTGGTCCTTAAAGGATTAATATTTTTTATATAATATATTGATAAACACCTAGTTTCACAAGTGGTAAGACGTCACACAGTTGGAATTAATCTTACGAGTGGTAAACTTCACGTTATCTATGAGTTACCGTTATCTATAGGTAAGTCACCGTTATCTATGAGTGCTAAAAAATGCATTAATCAAATACATCAAAAATAAAGAAAGGTGTTATTTCTTAACGACATTATTAACACCAAATACAATATAATTACATTGTACATAAAAGGTTAATCGAATAACACATTCAGAAAGATTCCGAATAAAAAAAAATTAATATGTAAATCTGCATTATAAATAATAATCACATGCATATATGCGTCATATATTAAATACATTTCAGGTAAATCAATTTATTTTAATAATTTCAATAAAAATTGTCAACTCAGTTTCTAAATTTATTGGATCCAATTAATAATAATGGTATAATATTTTCACGATAATTACGAGTATAGCTGCTTCTTATAAGGCTGTATGAAAATTATTTAATGTAAAAATATAATTGCCTAATTCTCATAACATATAAATAATAATATGTTAAATACATGTATTAACAGAAACTTTCTGTGAAATAAGTGACTTAGAATTATTACCTTTTAGAAAACGTTTCTCACAATCTCAAAAAGAAAAGTTTTCTCACAATTCGGTAAAATTGGATGACTATTTCGTAGCGTGAACAAAAAAGTTTGAGAAGGTAACACCGTATCTTCGGTTATGGACGACAAATCTTAAATAACAGTTACCTAACCAGTTAAAATAACAGTTCAACTATCACTAGTAAAGATCTGCCTCGTGAGTCTCAATCAGAAATGGTTTTATTAGTTTAGACAAATCCTTCTGCACTTCTTCGGCTGGTTTAGATCCTCTGTATCTACGATGAGTCGGACGTACATACACGTAAACACGTACTACTGTCCGTCTTTTTTGAAGAAGATACAGTGGTATCAAATCCGGTCGACATCAAAGTGTTCGTTGATTATTAATTAATATGAAGTTGGTATTCTTTTTCAAATATATTTTATTAGCACCCTTCACACTCGCCCAATTCTAATGATATATTCAACCGTAGTGTCAATTCGCAGTAAAAATATTTTTGAAGTTATACCTACTTCTTTAGGAGCGCTTAGAATGAAATTTTAGGATGCAACGAATAATGCAATGGAATTTTTCACACGATGAAGACACGACCTACCAATCAAAAGCCAAGATGGTGATTTTCCGAGTGATGATTTAACCAATAGCGACTAGTGACCATATCAATTTGTCTGAAAATCCTGTTATGAAAATTGCATATGCTTCGGCCGCTATAATTGATGTTTATTGTCTATTTGCTGATGTATTATGGTGATTAAATTATGTGCCGTTTCATTTTCTCTTTTTTATACGAACAAAATACAATACGGTACGTGGGTATTGTATTTAATATGAATATAAGATCATCCGTTAA
Organism: Agrypnia vestita; assembly: GCA_016648135.1. Classification (NCBI taxonomy): domain Eukaryota; kingdom Metazoa; phylum Arthropoda; class Insecta; order Trichoptera; family Phryganeidae; genus Agrypnia; species Agrypnia vestita. The sequence goes on from JADDOH010013973.1 coordinate 27,430, forward strand.
TCGAGAACTGTCGTTAATGGCAATTCTAGTTTGCCTTGTATACCTTGCGTAGGAACATAGCTGGACAGAATGCAAGGTATACAACATAGCTTGTATTTTTTATATATCCCAAAGAAGTATAACTTCTAATGCGCATACGTAAGTACACGCATGGTAGAGAAATAATTACTATAAAATAAATAATGTAGTCTTACAATTTTTCTTTGTTTAAATATTGAGAATTGATGTGTAAAAATCGAAAAATCATCAATAAAATTGAAAACATTATAATTAAATCATTATTTGAATGAAAATTTCAAACTGTTGCACCAAAGACCGACACAATGTTGTTATAAAATTTCGTTATAAAGCTCAGACAAAAAGAACACGCGGTGGACTCACTTTACACAGGAACAGACTCAACAGGTAAAGAACTAGGTGGACGCGGAGGATGTTTTCTTTATAAAGGCAGTCGGATCAACACAAGGGACCAGTTGCGGCGGCGATTAGAGGTACTTCGGAAAGTTTTCTACTTTGTAAAGCCGAAACAATTATTTCACCAAAATTGTTTCGTGTTGGTCGTTTTATACGTATTTTACAGGGTGTCTCATAGCATGTAGCAAAAACTTCAGGAGAGTCTAAATTATTCAATTTTTAATAGAAAAAATTCTTTGAACTTTGGATGAAATGACAGCAGTTAAGGAGATAAGCGACATCACAGTTAATTTTTTTCAATATTTCTGACCTTCTTTTTCTTCAAGTGCCCTGTCGGGTCCCCCCGATCACCTGGGAGAAAATTTCCCTGTCTAGGGCAGTGCGGAACAGCTCTTCCACGCTTCTTATCCCGGTCCACTCTCGGATGTTTCGAAGCCAGGAATACCGCCTCCTTCCGACCCCTCTGCGACCCTCAATCTTCCCCTTCATGACGAGCTGAAGAATGGAGTCCAAAGTATGTCCAAAGTATGAAATTTTACGAGGCTTCACTGTGTTGAGTAATTGTCTGTTCGTGTTTGCTTTACGTAAAACTTCAATATTACTAGTCATGTCAGTCCAGGATATCTTTAACATTTTACGATGTATCCACATTTCGATTTAGAGTATTCGCCTTCAGCGTCCATCCTTCAACACCGCAAAGTAGAACTGACCATACATAGCATTTGATCAACATCGGTCTGAGATTCAAGTTTAAATCATTACAGAGTAGACTTTTCATCTTATTAAAAGATGCACGGGCTGTCTCTATTCTGCATTTGATCTCCGGATTGTCAGTAATAACACTGCCCAAATATTTAAACTAATTTTATTCTCTCAACGTTGACAATAACACTGCCCAAATATTTAAACTAATTTTATTCTCTCAATGTTGACACCCTTTAATTGAAGGCATAAATTTTGATGATTTAGGAATAGGAGCCTATCTTTTACAAAACGTTAGACTATCGTGAAAGTAATTTATATCGAATATCAAAAATTCATTCGCTTTACAACAAGTTTTATATATAATGATTTAATTAAAGTTAATTAAAAAGAAACCAATTTTTTTGCAAGGTTTTAATTATTTTATTTGACTTGTTTCAAAGCGAATGAATTTTTACCACTTAATATAAGTTAGTTTCTTGATCTTCTTAAGTTCAACAAAAGATAATTCACAAATATTGAAAAAATGCAATCTTTATCGCGTATCTCCTTAAAAGAAATAATATTTCCTATTTAAAATTAAATGATTAAAATCATCCTTTTTTACTAGCTATAAGAAACCCTGTATTTTAATATCACAAACAATTATATGGTACGAAAATACAATATTGAGGATGTAAATAAGATCTTGCGCGTGCGGTCGGGGGATTCCCGTCAGGAACTTAAGCCTTTTCTTCAATTCCGAATGTAATTTGATATGAAGATCTAGATTGTTTATATTTGTATATTTTCGCTACGTAAAGAAACGTTACGTTGAAGTTGTTTTTCGATTTTTTTCCCTTTCGATACTCTTTTTGACGCTGAGCATTTGATTTCACTATTTTCCCATTCGAATCACATTAAATGTATATAAACAGTAAAAAATACTTGCATCAAAATATACAATTTTATTCACCTACTTTTCTATGTTTGTATTACACATACTTGTTGCAGTTCCCATTTCTCGAAACTTCATTGCAAAAATGAGACAATATAAATCATGTATGATTTAAAACAAAAACAAATAACAAATAAGATTTAACAAAATTTCCACGCCTTCAGTATTGAGGTTATACAACCTGTGATGTTCGTCTACTCGAATCTCGATACTGGCACACTAACACACACTAGTATATAATAGAAAGAGAGAGAGAAAGTCGCATGGAGGGGGCATAACGCTTTTTCCTTACGTGACGATTTCTACCAGCCAACTCCTACCGCAAGCCGCGTTAAAGAACTTCGTTCCAAAAACATACAATTAAATAAGTCCAAAATACACCGCGTTGATGCGTTTTACATTAACAATTAGACTTGCGGCGTACTTCACGTGTTAACATAAATATTCTATTGACAGGGATTCTCGAAATTTCGTGATCGGGGATGTTTTTACTTTTGCAATTCTGCGTGTTAGTCAATTTAAGAGTTAACCGATTAAAATTAATTATACTGTTCGTTCGTTCAGTAAACAGTTCTAAAAGAACAGTTCGTTCATGAACGACCCACCCACGTGTTGAACCGTTAAACACTGCTGTCGTAGTATCGGATCGCAAATGAATCGTGGTGGTCAGTATTTTATTCGGCACCATTGCTACGTTAACTTTAATTAATTTTTCCCCTTTTTTATAAATATTTTTTTTTCTGTAACTGCTATGTAATCTGTTTAATTTGTAATAAAAGTTAAGTCCGTACATTTTTATCTATTTTTTGACAATCTGATTTTGGCGCTCCGCAATTTTTTCTTATGATCAAAAATGCACCGCTACCGGCTGACATGGCCTGACCAACGACAGTGAATAAATAAATAAATAAATAAATAAAACAGTGAATAACCTTTAATTGGATTGCTTTCTGCCACAATGTTTCATTTCAGTTAACGAGGTTCCAAAATTTAAAATCCATTCGAAAACACCGAAATGTTCGCTTTCCTCAAGTCCGCGTTCGCCCTGAACGACACCCCCACGCGAAAGGTCCAAAAAAGGTTGGACGTCATCGAAGGGGTGTTTGCGTTCTTCGGTTTCGACGCCTACAGCGACGGCTGGAAAGTCACGCCTTTATTCGTGGGCACCATCGCGATCTTGGTGGTCTCCCTGATAGTCGACATCAAAAGAGCATCCGAACTGATAGAAAATCGAGCCAATGAAAATATTAATGATATCGTCGAAGCCCTGGTCTTTATTTCTACTCAAGTCATCTCTCTAGCCAGACTGTACAAATTAGTCAGGTGAGTTGAGAAAATTCTTTGATTTATTTTAGTTTATAATTTCAATTTTGTTTCTATGTGAAATATGTTGGGATACATGTTAGTATGTTCTATTCCGATAATTCATGCTCTTAATCATACGCATTATTAACTTGCGTCTGTTTTATTTCAGAAATAAACAAACTATATATATAGTTAGCAGGGGACCCTGCTAACTATAATATAGTTAGCAGGGTCTTGGTAAATGTGAAATAAATAAAATAAAAAATAATAAAAAAAATAATAAGACCTTGTCAATTCACAAGCTTGCTTACTCCTCCAACAAGGTTTTCGGTTGGTTGCGAAGCCACTTTTGCAAGTGGTTTTGTCCAAGTTTGTGGGAATCTGCACGCACATATTTTATGGAAGCCCAGCTCTTCAAGGATGATTTGATGGCAGAACCGTAAGAAGTCATTGCCTCACCGGCAACTTGCGTAGTCGCTAGAAGCTTCTCTCGAGCTTGCCATATCTTGTCGTCCGTGGTGGAGTTTGACAGGCGCCCTGCTCCCTCTTCGTGCGTCACACTCATCCGGCGATTTTTAAACTTCTCGATCCACAAATAAACACTTTTACAGGATAAAATATTGTAATGAAAGCATAATATTTCAGCCCTTTTCTGGGAAAACTGCTCGTTTTCCTCCCAAACTGCTATAAACGTGTTTACACCGTAGGAAGACAAAATGACGCGATCGGGGTTGAATTTTGCACACGTGACAGCAGTCGCACCAAATCAAGTGTGAGAACCTTGAAGGTGTGTTGTGGCAAAAGTGTAGATAATTTTTGACTCACCCCCGTACTTTTATTACGCACTAAATATAATAATCTGTACTTGTGACATTCCTAGGTACAAAGATTCTCACAGGGCAATCATCCGAAAGCTCAGGGTGGACTTTTGCAAGTGGCACACCGACGAAAAGTCTACAAAGACAATGGCTCTGACGACGAGTATGGGCTGGTGGATCTTTTGGATGGACCTACTGATCCTGGTGATGACTACCACCTTCTTCGTGGCGAGGTCCATCAAGAACCATGCTCTGCCATCTCCAGCTTCTGGATTCATCATCCCGAACGTGGACAATGAACAAAGTCCATATTATGAGATACTGTTCGTGTTGCAGGTAACAAGATTATTTTCAAAGTAGTAATTAAGACATTTAAGCGTCATTTTATGAAGAACTCGATGATTCTTCCGCATAAAGGTGTTACATAACCTTTAACTAAAAAAGAAATAATAATTAAAATAAATTTATACATGTCTCATAGAAACTATTTTATATGGGAAAGAATGTATGGAAATGTTTTTTTTGGGCGCATTTTAAAATTTAAAAAAAACGGACTACTTATGTTAACACCTTGATCCGAATGCCAGCCCTGGCAACTCCGAACGCACATTGACGGCAATATCTATGGAGAACGCTCGACGGGAAGTAGCGCGGCACAGCAAGCCCAATTCCATTCCCTTGCTTCGACGAATGCACACGTTTCGTATGTTCTCTCTGTGTATTAAACTTGTGACAATTTTTAATTTAACAATCCAACATTTTAAGCCGTGCAAAATATTGAGTGAATCACTTTGTGAAATAGTTAATGTCTAATATATAAATATCTTCGAGTACATTTCTATAACTCGAAAATTTTTCTTGGTATTTCTCGATTTTTTGTGAGGGTTGACGCGTATCAGTACAGATAGCAAAGTCCTATGGTTGTACATTTTTGGAATTTAATGTTAATGTTTCAGATGTGGATCATAGTTGCCCAGATAGCAACAGCATTTTGTTGGAATAATCTATTTTGTACCCTCGCTGTGGCGATATGCGGTCACATTGATGTGCTTGGACAGCAAATTTACGTCGTTCAACCCGTAGAAGATGACGAAACAAAAGAAAAGACGGTTGATGGTTTCAGTACGGTAGGAGAGAACAATGCAACACCGAGAGAGATGGCTGGAATTGCGGAAAACGCGAGTTGTTATACCAAGGATTTTATCGAAAAACACATAGAAATATATGAGTAAGATTTTAAAATAATTTTATTTTTTGATAAAAGAAGAAAGTTTCTGAACTATGAACAGTGAAATGGGACCCGCTACAGACCCGAGGCCGTTGTATGAACAAAATCTACCATATTTGCCCTACACTGTCCATACAGGCTGAACAGATTGGCATTATTTTAATGCTAAGGCGGTTTCCTCGCTAGACCGCAGGCGAAGAGATCGCACAAACCACGACACTGTCTCTGGAGATGCTTAGGTATGAACAGTGAAGAGGGACCCACCGCATACCCAGGGCGGTTTTACGAAGCAATAACTCCCATATAGGCCTTGCACTTTCGCCACCCAAATAGGCCTTTTTTATGCTAAAGTGTTCATCCTCCCCACGCTACTTTAACTCGTATGAGTGCAAGCGGCGCGATGAGAATGAACAAAAAAATAACGCAGCAAATTAGACAGCGTAATATTTTACATTCACTAGCACAAGGCTTGGTTGTCGCAAGACAGTAGCCACAGTCAACTTTTCACTGTAGAAAAATAAATCAATCAATTTTTCAGTGTATAATTCGTAATTAAGGATGAAAAAAGCAAAAGGTCTAATCTAGCCAATCAACAATAACGTCATTAGATTTTAAGAATGCGTATTTCAATACGTAACGTGCCGTCCCGGCGGTGACACATTTCCGCCGAGTTCCACAGCCGAGACTGCCGCCCGACGGCACCTGGCGGTAGATAATGCTACCAAAATAGTGTACACACACCAGGGGTACTCCTAGAGTTTATAGCATAATTAAGAATTACACAAATATACACTTTTTAATATATCTCGAGTATTATTTACGACTATATTTTTTATTTCCAGAGCTGTCGTCCAGCTGGGTGAACTTTATGGTACAATATTGGGGCTGCAGCCCATCTACACGGGAGTGGTCATCATAGCCAGCACTCTTCTATACGATGGTAGCCAGCAATCGGTAAATATTTATATTAATATTAAATATATCGATATTTTTCACAGCCGATACCAAAGACAGTAAATATTAGGTGTCTATGTCTATATATATTACAGATGTCTTAGAGACAAAGCATTTTTTTATATGGAAAGAAACCTTTATGGGTGTTCATAGGGCTAACGACCTACCGTACGGCTGGCTTACGTAATCACTTAACATAGTGTATCGTTCACCAATTCCACCTATTATAGACTACCACATCTATCAAATATGAATATAAAAAATAGCTTCCTCTCTATAATATATCTTGATTTATAATGTCCCCCTGGGGATAAAAACCAGTATTCGTATAAAAATTCGCCTACCTCGCTAGTTTAAAATTGCTATATCTCAGCCAATTTTTGGTGTTTTTTTTTATTAATGATGACTCAAATTAACGTTGTTTGAAAATGTCAAGGCAGTATAACCCTTTATGTCTTAACTGATTTTCAAATCTAACACTCGTGTTCGAAATGAAGTTCAAGCTGAATGGGCAAAATATTCAAGACCGTAGACAAATATCGTGCGCATGTAATTTTCCACATGGCAACACGCGTTAAATGTTCCGTTCGCAACCAATTTTAGGTTGTATTGTATTACCCGCTGCACGCTACACTGTCTTCGTTCCTGAAAGCGAAAACGCACCGGTTGAAGCAAGGGTCAATTTTCGGACATGCAGAATATTCAAAAAATTTCCCGCAATAAAACAATATTTCAAGGTCCTATCTATGTATAAGGTATTTCATCCGTCAGAAAAACATTTGATAACATTGTTAATTTACAGTATTGTCCAAAAAACGGTTCTGATGACAGACGTTAATTGTTCGCGTGCCAGCTTACTTTTTAAAACTTACTTTACTTTTTTTTAAGTTTACTACACTCTCATGTTTACTCTCTCTCTCTGTCGAAGTGCTCATGTCTACGCATTTTTTACCGGAATCAGTCTGTCCATATTGATGTAAATGGCTCTTCGCCCTTGTGTATTCCCAGTGACATAAATTACTCCAGGATGCCTTCATATCTTTTAGGATCATGCCCAAAAGACGTCAAAAAAATCCTGCAAGTCGTGGTGAGCCTTTCATCCCCTAAGGAATGCACGCAGCTTGTGGCATACGCGTACGGTGATCGGTACAAAGTCCTGAATTCATCCGCCGGCACAGTACCTAATCACTACAGCGACACGTCAGGCTAAAAGCAACAACTGGGTCTATGTCTGCATTTAATTCCATCATATAGATTCTATATTTATTTATTGATATTAACGGACATAGTCCAATAAAATATAATACATAACATGAACAATATATAATACATCAGAATAAAAATTATAGCAATTTAAATACAAAAGCAAGGACAAATGAGAATTACTAACAAGATAGAGACAAGGTCTGAACTATCTAATCAGAGATTGTTTAAATTTGGACAGACTTACACCAAAGAAGTCCAGATCCTGTCTTAAATTTATAAGACGACTTAACCGTGACATGGGAGCATGGAATCCATAATTGGTTCTATGATGGCCAAGGAACAACAGTTCATTATTTCTGAGTCTACGGGAAGGGATATTGAATTTTATTTGGCCCAGTAACGAAGGCACATCAGTGTGGCCGTTTAATATTTTGAATATCGTGATGTCTAGTATAATAATAATTGTAAACGATAATATGACAAATTCAGCGTCATCATATAAGTAAAGCTTTTCAATTAAATTGCTCCGCAACTATCATTATACCTACCCTGTGACCACAACAAACCAAAGTGAATATTAAAAAGAGAATTTGTACGAACACGAATGCTAAGCCGAATGGAGGGAACGGGTTATCATTCCGCTTTTACGATCATTCTGATAACACAAATACTACCTCAAAACACTCATTAGAGGTGCCAATACCACATTTAGCTCGGAGGTGTCAAATTGTTGTTTATTTACGGAGTATTTATAATCTTATTGAAGAAACCGACCCTTCGACACACTATACAAATAAATTAATATGAGAGTTATTGATGAATTATTAAACATAGGTTCATGTATATAAATTTTTTTGTGATAAGTGTAAGTAAAAATTTAAACAGAAAATTTTACGAAATAGCCACTAAAGTACAAAATGACGATCTTTTTTTTACAAACTCCATACCTTACAAATAGGTTAAGTATAAATCGACCTTTATTCGCTTGTTTAGTATCATCAAAATGCGAAGTCAGGGAAATTTTTTTTAGAAACATTAGCACAGCATTTAAGTGGGAAATTAAACGACTTTTAAAACGTTCATTATTGTTTACATAATTAAAAATTTATGGTGGTACATTAGAAAAAAGTAGCATATTTATACAATATACTTTATTGCAACAAATATAACTAAAAATTCTCTAAATATGTACTTTATTTGCAACAGATGTAATTACATACGCTCTAAATATGTACTTTATTTCAGAACTTATTTCTTCAAATATCATGCGACCACATAATAGAATTGTTCATGTACTGCCACTTCGGAGATTTGGTATCCGAAAAGGTATACAATTTAAAATATTTTAAATTTACTACTGCTTGATTATTTTTTAGTTAATTAATTACAAATAGATTATTAACTTTTATAACTTGTATAACCACGCCCATGATTTCCTTCCGGTACGGGTCAAATATTATTTCACTGCCCGGCTTCCTAAGAGGTAAAGTAAGAAAATGTCGAACCAACCATCTTAAATCAACAGACATGGGATATGCGACATCAAAGTTTGCATTTTTTTTTCAAATTTTCTGCCTTATTTTCTGTAATACCTTGTGCTATTATTAAAATAACTTATATCGATAGTGAAAAATAGATTCACTTTTAAAAAAAGTCTAATAAAACGAAAAAAATACGAATTTAAATTTCTGTAAGCTATTTTATCATATTATTTGACTCATATTGAAGCGAATGAATTTTTAATATTCTATATAAGTATTTTTTGTAATAGTCCAACGTTTTACAGAAAATAGATTAAAAATATTGAAAAAAAATGCAAACTTAAATATTTCCTACTCCACAACTATTTAGTAATTAGGTCATGGTTGCTTGAACATTTTCGACTCATTATTAAGGCAGGAATCCGCCTGTAAATTTTTTTACTAGCTACTAGAGACAGCGAATGAGTTTTAAATATTCCATATAGTTCAACATTTTGCAAAAATAAGTAAAAATATTGAAAAAAAATTGCAATCTTTCATGTCACTTATCTCCGTTTTATCGACATTTCACCCCAAAGTGTAAAGAATATTTTATATTAAAAATTGAATGAGAAATACTCCCCGAAGTTTTTGCTACTAGGTGTGAGACACCTGTATAAAGAGGAAGCATGTAAGAATAATAAAACTTAAATAAATTTAGGGACGTACGAGTAGGTTTGAAATTTTGATGCAAGTTTTAAAAAAATAAATTGCACGTATTATTTTTGAAAGGCTACAAGAAATATTACACGAAATTAAATAACCATCCTAATTTCGAATGTCGGTCTGTCCGTAACTCGCCGGAATTGCAACAACAAAATTGATGATGACTAATCCGCTAATGAGGCCAACACGTCGTCATCCATCCTCTATTTTGCCGGTGGTTTCGTTGAAAATATGAATTTGAAAAATACACCACTAAATTTGTAAGAATAATCATAATCATAAAATTAGTCTTACCAGTTTCAGCTCAATCAAAAAACTGTACGTATTGTGTATACTGTCGTTGTATGCATTGGTGAGAATCTTACCTGAAACAACAACAAAAAATAATTAATTATAAATAATTGCATATCAACAATCCGAATTTCGAATATCTGCCTGTCCGTAACTTCCTGGAATTACAACAACAATACTGATGATGACTAGCCGCTAATGAGGTCCGACTTTTACATGCGCGCGGCTCGAGTTACACACAAGGGTCGTTATTAAAGCATTCATAAACTACGTGGTTCCATTTTGAACTATTTTTTCCTAACGCAGCTTTTGCTCTGACCTTCGTCCCCCCGCCCTCCCCCGAGTAGAACGTAGCTACTTTTTTTTTCATTAATTTCAAAAAAAAAATTTGATGCTGTATTTTAACAAAACTATTTTAAAATCATTGCATGCCAACCTGCGCAGACTTATCCATCACATTTTCTGTTGTGTCAAGTAAAATAAATTAATGAATTACGTAGATGGAGTCTGACCCCCTCCCCACACGTAGCTCAGCGTGTAGTCCACCTAACTCCTCCCCCCATGATCGGGCCACGTAGTGTATGGACGCTCCCTTATTAATGACTACAAAGGTTTAAATTGTTCTAATTGGGATTTTCAGAGTACAGATTTGAGTTTGAAGCTTTACAACAGCCCCTGGTATTCTGCGAGCAAGGAGGACAAGAAGGTGGTCCTGCAGATGATGCACAGATGTCAGAAGCCCTTCACCCTGAGCGCTGGCATCTTCGGTCCGCTCACCATGGAGATGTACTCCAAGGTATATAATTACAACACAGGTCTGAGCGCTGGCATCTTCGGTCCGCTCACCATGGAGATGTACTCCAAGGTATATAATTACAACACAGGTCTGAGCGCTGGCATCTTCGGTCCGCTCACCATGGAGATGTACTCCAAGGTATATAATTACAACACAGGTCTGAGCGCTGGCATCTTCGGTCCGCTCACCATGGAGATGTACTCCAAGGTATATAATTACAACACAGGTCTGAGCGCTGGCATCTTCGGTCCGCTCACCATGGAGATGTACTCCAAGGTATATAATTACAACACAGGTCTGAGCGCTGGCATCTTCGGTCCGCTCACCATGGAGATGTACTCCAAGGTATATAATTACAACACATGTCTGAGCGCTGGCATCTTCGGTCCGCTCACCATGGAGATGTACTCCAAGGTATATAATTACAACACAGGTCTGAGCGCTGGCATCTTCGGTCCACTCACCATGGAGATGTACTCCAAGGTATATAATTACAACAGGTCAACCGCCGAGGGGTTTTGTATGACTCATGCAAAAAGAGTTCTTAGTATACAGAATTATTTGGAAAACATAAATAACCTCGCAGGACTATATTCCTGCCTTGATTATGAGTCGAAAATGTTCAAGCTATCATGGCCTAATATATTAATAGTTATGGAGATATGCGACATCAAAATTGCATTATTTTTTCAATACTTGACTTATTTTTTGTAAAACGTTGAACTATCATTTAGAAAACATTCCAATTGGAAAATTTTCAGGGTTTTTATCATTTTATTTAACATGTATTGAATCGAATGAATTTTTCGTAATCGATATAAGTTACTGTAATGATAGTCCAATGCTTTACAAAAAATAAGTCAGAAATATTGAAAAAAAAAATGCTAATTTTGATGTCGCATATCTCCCTAACTATTGATATTAGGTCATGATACCTTGAACATTTTCGATTCATGATCATGACAGCTGTATAGTCCTGCGAGGTTATTAATGTTTTCCAAAAAACCCTGTATATTATTAGCATATATTACTGCGAACTATCAAGATAAGAAAGCTGGAGCATCTCGGACACATTATGAGAGGACCAAAACAAAGTCTAAACCAACTCAATCATCCAGGGGAAAATAAGAGGTAAAAGAAGCGTAGAAAGACACCACATCTCATGGCTGTGTCTGAGGGACTGGTATAACTTAACTCGACTCAGTGCGGCGGTAAATAAAATCGTAATCGCCAGAATGATCGCCGACCTCCGATAGGAGACGGCACCATAAGAAGAAGTATATATTCCTCTCTTCTATGGTTTGGATGATCAATGTTTTTCTCGTTTTTGGCACTTTAACGCAACATTTGATGCATATATTCACTTATATGAATATCAACTATTATATAAATGTTTAAATATAAGTAATAAATTAAAAATATTCATATTAATCGGACTTAAAAGATGCAGCCGGAATGCGAGTTTTAATTTAATTTTAAGACCGTATAGGAAAGGTTAACCGATGTTTAAACGTAATCGTAAGAGTACTAATTGTAATTACTCGATTTTTTACAGAGTATGCAGATGACGTATTCGATATGGACCGTTTTCAAAGGACGAGCAGCCAAGTAATGTAATATGTTTAAAACGAGATTCAGTTGTAGTAGTAAGTAGTTGTAGTAGCTGTAATTTCTATAATAATAAATATATAACAAAAAACTGGAAACATTACTTTCATTATTATCACGCACATCCCGCACTGGACGCAAATATGCTGATGATGACGACACCAAAATTCCACAAATAAATCATATCGAAGTCATTATCCTAGCGTCATTTTATGACAACCCTGTGCAGTGTACCTTGGCTCACACAGTTTTGCAGTGAATAGGAAATGATGTAATTTTTTTTTTTTTCACCGCGGCTCGTAAATTACAGACCCGAGGACATGCGCTGAAAACAAAGGAACATAAAATTAGGGGTAGGTACTCAAACGCTGCAATTACTTCCGTGGGGGGGTGGAAAACTGCGCGCTCCGTCCTGATAATAATAACTGAAATTGTTGGTTAAATTAAATCATTATATGTTAAAACGTTTAGAGAAGTTCTAAACGTTAAAACATACGAAATCAAAAATTAATTTAATAATCACCAAGTGATTGCTAGCTAGCCAAAGGGCGAAAAGAAACTGATTTTTTTTTCGTTGTCAGTACATAAATATGCAGAAATAACAATCAAACAAATAAACTAAAATATGCCTTCTTACACCAAACAAAAAACTAAACCCAAGATTTAAATTTACTTTAGATTAATTTAAATTTTTAATTTAGCATTTTAACATTGTCACGCCAAGATTTAAATTTACTATAGATTAATTTAAATTTTTAATTTAGCATTTTAACATTGTCACGCCATCTAACCCAATGCATAATTATTAGTTACCTATACATCATATTGTATCTTATCTTTTGTTGCGTATTCTGTAATTAAATGAAAATGTTTACAAACAAACTACTCTGATACAGGCTTTGCCTAATTGTGTAGCTGTAATCCACAAAATATAAAACATATACATACTGTAAAAATATCAATTGCAAACAAGGGTTTTATAAAATAAATTAAACAAATAATTTTAAAAAAGCTAATCCAGGTCTTATATTTTGAACAATAAAAATATATTTTCACTATAGGGATAAGTTATCAGTAAGCAAAAGGCTGAGAATGTGCACTTGTCAATCGATGTGAGGAATGTAGAAAAGATCAGGTAAGTAAGTATCTTCGATATTCTATTTAATTTAAATAATATGTTTATATTTAGTTCTATACTGCCCTGAAAAGGAACAGACGTTCCGAAACTGGTTGGAGTTAAATATTGATTGTATAGAAAATGGTTTTATAATAATTAACAAATCTAACCACAACGCTATAGATTCAAATATTTTAAAAAAAGTAACCCATAAAACCAAGTTTTTATTATACTGCCTTTCTTTGTAAAATATAACAACAATTAAAGACGAATTAAAACATATAACATAACACTAAACTTACAGTAATTTAATATATTTCTAAAATGTCAGATGTTTTGAGCTTTGATAAGACACTTCATGCTTTGAAGATTAGATTCTAAAAACATTTGTCAGTCAATTTAGATTTTCGACATTCGTAGTGAAGTACCTATTATGTATACCGACGGAGTAATTCAAATTTAGAAAATAATCCGCGACGTTATCGGGCCGCCGTTGCTAACCAAACTTTTCTAATGATTCCAATTTGAAAAAAACAATAAAATTTCTAAAAATCCGAAATTATACTTAATTATTAATTTTTTTTAACGAAAATTTGATAGGTCTTCTTGATCGTCGCCACGAGTCTGCTTGCCAAGTTTCAGCTCGATTGGATTACGGGAAAAGGGTCAAAAATCGATCCAAAGTTTTTTTTGACGACAAGCCGGCAAGCAAGCACGCAGACGCCAGGTGATAATTCAAATAAATGGAAGTTCATCATTAAATAATTTATTTTAGTTTTAATCCACTGTTGAGTATGTAATATGTAAGCCTAAGCGCTTTCAGTGGGGAAACCCATCATCTCATGTTGCCTCTGAAGATGATTTGTGCCCCACTGAAAGCGCTTAAGCTTACATATTAATTACTCAGAAGTGGATTAGAACTTTGTGTTTAAAATAAACAATTTATATTAAAAATATGTGATGTGTAAAAAATAATGTTTTTTGACAACATATACCTAACTAATGTAACTAAGCAGAGAGGATTGAATATATAATAAAATAATAGCACGCCTTCTGTCCTAAAACACACATTCATATATGGATGGATAACGCGACTATCTTTAAGAACATTTTTTAACTCAGTCAAGTCATGGCGCGTATATTCAGCTATTTATATAGCATGCATACATTTTTGGCATATTTCTGCTGTTGTCAACACTAGCCTCAAATATGTTTCTTATCATTTTCTCTTCATTCATTCGTTTTACACGACCTAACCGACCTTTTTTAATCCGATTATATACTGCGCTCAGATATTATTTTAATAATTAGAAAAAAAATTGTACTTAAGTATAAATATTATTAAAAAAACATTATAGTAATTTTATATTACTAGCTGTAACCCGTCAAAAAGACGGTACTTCTACATGTCGGTTCCTTAAAAATAAGAATTTATTTAAAAAGTGAGAAGAAAAAGAAAGAAAAAAAAATAATAAAAAAATAAAATCGAAAAGTTTTTATAAAAGAAGTTACGGACCTTACACGAAGTTACGGGACAGACAGACAGATGAACGGACAAACAACGAAATTATTATAATTGGGATATTGAATAACAATAATATTTTTTAAAAAATGTTTCGAATAGGTTTAATACCCCTAAACGCCGCGCCGTATTAAAATAAAAGTGGCAAGAGTTTTTAAGGTATATCTATCTACTGGATAAAATACTGGTTTTTGCGAGGAGGATCAAAGATCAAAGGGTTGGGCGCAATTTAATAAAATTACTTTGCCCTCTAATCACGTGCGCTCCTCTGATATTTTCACACCATTAAAAATGGAATATAAATGACGCCGACACGATTCAAAAGCGACCACTGTGTGCAGAGTAAAAACCAGAGCATATTCTCCGAAAACTTAAGAATGAAACCATCACTAAACATGCGCTCGATGAGGAAGATCAAAGAGTCGTTCAAAGCCAACCAACGGTTGATAAAAAAAACGACACTTGGCGACACCCGTCTCGTGGTGATATGGCAGATCCTGAACCCCCACGGGCTGCTCTGTTTCTTGGACGGGTGGAAGCTGAGCGTCCGCTGCGTAGCGTTCCTCGTACTCCTTTACGTCTCCTTCGTCAGGGACATAATCTACTTCGCGGCGATAATCCTCGAAGGCAGTTTCAGATTCCCAGAGGACGCGGAATCGCTGACCTTCGTGCAGTTGGACATCATCAGCGCGTACAGGTTGTATCTGATCTTCAGACACAGAGAGGAATTCAAAAAGCTGGTCAACTTCGTGATTCAGGAGTTCCCGAGCTGGATTAGGGACGAGACGATGAAGAAGCTGTTGGAAGAGAAAGCTAAAAGAGGGACGTGGATCTACGTAATGCACTCGGGTAAAATTGTGACAGTAGTCTATCTATCTATGTTTTTTTTACTGTTTTTTTTTTATCAATTACTAGTGTAATTAAAAACGACACTGTAGTTATTTGTGGACAGCATAATTTTTTTTTAATGAACTAGACTTTTTTCGACACACAAGTTTAATTTTTGTTAATTAAACCTATCGATGAAATGAACTGGACCCAAAACTAAAGTCGCAATAAAAATCAGTTATATGTCTGGCGCAAGATCTAATTTATTATACAGCGGATTCCGGGTTATTTTATTCAATCCTGTTTTTTATGTGTCGCTACAGTAATTGGGCCTCACCACCTGTAATAATACGATCCGTAAAACTGTAAAATAAAGAAAGCGATCATAATACTTAACAAAATTACTTAATCAATTAGAAAGACGTACGGAAAAATCAAATTCACGAAAAAATATTTGGCTGCTACCGGGATTCGAACCGCGAATCTTCTCCGATCCGGGGCAGGCGCGTTGTCCAATTGCGCTATAGCGTAATTTGGTTTTAAATTCACATAACTTTGTTCTGAAAAAATGCAACTTCACAGTAATAATGTGTTCTTGAATATAATTAATTTACTTATTTCCATGGTTTATGTTATTTTAAAGATTTATTTTGAGTGAGATAAAAAAAATCATTTTCTGTAAAACGTAACGAGAGCCTGAAAAATGTTTTGAATACAGGTTACCGAGGACTACTAATTAAAAATGTACTGAATTTGAAATTTATAGGAAATATGGCTCTATCCCTCCCAAAAATAATGTTTCCAAATCACTATTAAGAGCAAAGGCACCAATATCCACTTCAAGCAATAAATACCCAAAAATAAAAATGTCAATTTAATATGTAAGATTTATATTTGTACCTTATATTAAATTAAATTTAAAAAAATAATAAAAACAGTACAAAATTTTGTATGCAAAAATGTTATTAAAAATATCAATCAATTCGGTTATTTCTCACGAACTGCTGAACCACGTAGGTTTCATTAATTTGTTATCAACAGGGCAATTGCTGACAGTGGGTAGTATGCTGGCAGCGCGACCCTTCTTCTCCAACCAATACACCTTCATGATGCAGGAACCTCTCGGGACCCTGCCATGGTTCCCCACCGAAGGAACACCCTGGTACCACATCACGTTCATCTTCGAGGTATATACAAAAAGTCTCCATTCTCATACAATTTATCATACTGATGTTTGAAAAAATCATAAGAAATGCAGTAACGAAAAATACGACACTAAAAAATAATGAAAAATATACTACGGTGTAAAAATAAAAATAATTAAAAAATAAACCTAAAGTTATAAAATATTTTTACACTATTTATTTATTTATTTTATTTTGGGGAAAATTAACAGCAAAACAACAATCTTACAAATATGAAATAATGGTTTTTAAAATTATGCCAATTACAAATTTTCCACTGAATATAATAATTTACTTTAACTTACTTTAATAGCGAGTGGATAGGGTGGAGGGGAATGTGGGACGGGAGTAGAAGGGAAGATATAATGTACAAATTAGTTTGGGTGCGGTAGTGTAGATATTGTTTGTTTTATGTTTCTTATTGTTGAGTTGAAAATGTCAATGTGGTGATAGTTTGTGTTAAATGAATTTGTGGATAAAGGAGTTTTGTTTTGAGTTGGTCTTACAAAAGGGGAGATGAAAAGTAGGTGAATGTCTGTTATTGCAAGTTGGGATGTGGTAAGATATTCGTTAAAGAAGTTCCAGACTATCAACTAGATTGTGTGTTATTTTGAGTAGCATCACCGCGTCAGCTATGTTTCTTCTATGGTACGGTTGTGTGTAGTTTGTATCAACAATACTTTTATCTGAAATAGTTGAGTAATTTTGAAAATGGTAAAAAATTGTGTAGGAAATTCGAAAATAGTGAGAAAGTTTTTAGTTCCCGTCCCGCGTTAAGCACCCCCAAACCGTCCCACAGGAATAAAACCCTCTGCCACACACCGCAGCAAAATCCCTTAAATAATTAAAAATAAATAAATAAAATTTTATATAGGTACAATCCAAGTGTATCCAAGTGTTAAAAAAAAGCGTTAAAACACAAACATTCATTTAATTTTCTTATATAGGTATATACCTAAATATACTTTTAACTGTGCTATTATATATACATTTTGTTGCTATCCATGCATATGATTTTTTATATATATTACTTTACTTTCACTATTGCTTTTGTATTATACAATATATACTGTTCTTATAATCCACATTTTATATTTATATACTCAATTAATTAATTAATTAATCTTATAGTTATATAGCATTTTGTTGTATATCTTTATTATTTTTTGTTCTCACTATATTGTTCAGCTGCTCATCTCGGCACAGGTTCTTCCTAGTGAGATGAGCGGCTCCATCTCCTATGTCATGCAACAAGATAAAGATAAATAAATAAAATTAAAAAAAATAAAAATAATAATAATAAAAAATAATTTAAAAAACATTGGAGGAGCAAGGAAGGACATTACAAAGAAAAACGACTGGCAGAAAAGGAAAAGCGATTAGTTTTCGAGACAGTGTAAATACGTTGAAACCTTACGTATAAATATAATAATTTCGTTGTCTGTCCGTCCGTAACTTCACATACGTAACATCCGTAACTTGGTTCGAATTTTCGAAAACCCGAACCGGCCGGTCTGCGCGTATTGCTACCGCCGCCACTCCGTGGACCGCCAAAAAGATACTATAAATATATACTAGGGCTTAGCAAAGACGGGAATCAATTATCCGTCATTTTTGACGGGTTGCAGCTAGTATTAATAAAAATATACTTTATTTTCACCGCTCATTTGTTGAAATTATCAATATGTTTCGGGTCTAACGGTCCCTTCGACAGGATTAGTGATCGTAATTTAACGGGTGACACACTAACCGTTATTAGAGATTTGTATCTGATTGAGTCGATGTTTGGTGACTGATTGTTCGAAATTCAACAGGCGACCATGGATACTAGACAACAGTTGTATCTCAGTTACCAATCAACGATCGAAAATTAGACTAATATCTGAAATATTTAACCTATTAAAATAACGGTTTGATCATCACTAGTTTAATGAATACTATTTGAGTATATTTTATTTCCTGACGAAGGATTGATATTGACCCGGAATACATTTGTATTTTCAATAAACAAGTGATGAAAATAAAGTTTATTTTTATTAATTACATTAAAGAAATTTATTAATATGTTCACACTTGACGAAATTGAAACTGATTAATATTCCACAATGAAACGGCCGCAAACGAAGTTGTGTTATGCTCACTCCAACTACTTACTCTACGCAATCAACGTCAGTGGTAGCATAAGGGTACGAACATGCCAAAGATGCCTCACTGCGATACCTCGCGGTCGCGGTTTCAGCTCGCTATCTCGATGTTGATACTCGCTGTTTACATGGATGGCGGTGCGAACATGTCGGTTCAGTCGCACCTCGATGTCGATACTCGCTATTTGTTGTGGTGATTTTTCTCCCGCTTATCCCACAAAGCAGGAATATTAAAAATCAAATCAATTGGCACCTCCTTATCCATAATTCAATTCACAGTATTTATCAAGTAAAAACAGTTTAAAAGATAACTATAGGGATCGTGACATGAGCAATACGGGATTAATGACAGATGACAGATCCATTTGTTTTTACATCGCGGTCGACAGCGAGCAGCGATGTGATCCGGATCGTGATTGGACAGATTCGCTAGGCTGAGGCGAATATGACCAATCACGAGCCAGAACACATCGCTGCTCGCGGTCGACCGCGATGTGAAAACAAAATATTTTGTTATCACGAAAGCATCGAGCTAAACCTCCATGTAGGCCGCGATGTATCGCAGTGAGGTATCTTTCGGCATGTGCGTGCGTATCTACTAGCGTGTATTTGTTTTACATGGAGGTGACATCGAGATAGCGAGCTAAACCGCGACCGCGAGGTATCGCAGTGAAGCATCTTTGGCATGTTCGTACCCTTAGGCGCCGCGAGGCGAACCAGAATCAATACTGAGTAAGCTTTTCCGTGACCGTGCAATCAATTGTAAATAATAAAAAAACGAATTAATTTAAAAAAAAAAAAAATATATATATATATATATAGAGAGAGAGTTATTTGGAAAACATTAATAACCTCGCAGGAATATATTCCTGTCATGATTATGAGTCGAAAATGTTCAAGCTATTATGACCTAATATCAATAGTTAAGGAGATATGCGACATCAAATTTGGCATTTTTTTTCTATATTTCTGACTTATTTTTTGTAAAACATTGGACTATCATAACAGTAACTTATATACAACATGTAAAATTTATTCCTTCTAATACAAGTCAAATAAAAAAAAAAACCTTCGAATTCCAATTGGAAAACATTCCAATTGTAATTTTTTCAGGGTTTTTATCATTTTATTTAACTTGTATTGAAACGAATGAATTTTTCGTAATCGATATAATAACGTTTTACAAAAAATAAGTCGGAAATATTGAAAAAAAAATGTGATGTCAAACTTTGATGTCGCATATCTCCTTAACTATTGATATTATAGTCATAATAGCTTGAACATTTTCGACTCATAATCAAAGCAGGAATATATCCCTGCGGGGTTATTAATGTTTTACAAATAACCCTGTACATATATATAGTAGTAAGGTACGCATTTGAAAGTACGGAAGCCAAACACGTTACTCTTGCAGACGCAAGACACTCAGTAAAAAAAATTCCCAGTGGCAAGAACACATAGTGCGGGATGGAAAACTACAGCAATCAGCTCCATTGAAATGTGTTTTTAATATCTGAAAACGGGGATGATTGTTAGCCCTCGACCTTTTGCTAGCTCACTGCATTTGCAATATACCAGGATGAGAGGCTCCGCACGGAAGGCTTTTGCGCTGTATGCCTCATAAGGGGAACACTGGCGGGTAAACCTTAAACTACTCTGTCAAGCCCAAAGAAGATATGAAAAAAGTAACCCATAAAAACCAAGTTTTTATTATACTCCCTTTCTTTGTAAAATATAACAACAATTAAAGACGAATTAAAACATATAACATAACACTAAACTTACAGTAATTTAATTTATTTCTAAAATGTCAGATGTTTTGGGCTTTGATAAGACACTTCATGCTTTGAAGATTAAATTCTAAAAACATTTGTCAGTCAATTTAGATTTTCGACATTCGTAGTGAAGTACCTATTATGTATATCGACGGAGTAATTCAAATTCAGAAAATTTTCCGCGATGTTATCGGGCCGCCGTTGCTAATCGAACTTTTCTAATGATTCCAATCTGAAAAAACCAATAAAATTTCTAAAAATCCGAAATTATGCTATAATTATTTATTTTTTTAACGAAAATTTGAGATCTTCTTGATTATCGACACGAGTCTATTTGCCAAGTTTCAGCTCGATTGGATCACGGGAAAAGGGTCAAAAATCGATCGAAAATTTTTGTTGACGGCAAGCAAGCAGACGCCACGAGTCAAATAAAGGGAATAAAAATTGTATATATTTTTAACAAATACCTAACATCTTTAGAACGACGCCGACGTGTGAACTATTCAAAAAAAATTCAAAGAAGTTGATATTGTGTTAAAATTATTTCTTATCCACTATAAAATTTATTTTTATCATATACAAAGTGTGTAACATTAATTCAAATATTACGACACATTTATTCAAATATTTCGTCAAAAATGACGGTGCCTAAAGAATAAGTAGGTATTTATTTAATTATAAAAAAAGTTTTTACACTATAAAAGTTACGAACGTTACACGACGGACGGACAGACAACGAAATTATTATGATTAGGATTACGAACGATTATGGATATTAACACGCATCCAATTTATATGAGAAACCTTTTCTAGTGTAAATTGATAGGAATTGTCATTGTGGTATTATGTGACATATTGCAAAATAGTGTCACATACAAAACTAATAATTCACATTGAGTCACCTTTTAGACAACTTAAAAGACTTACTTCTGTTTGTTTTTTCAGGTGCGCTCTTAATTTTGATTTAAATCTTGAATAATTCACTTCCACTTTTAATTCACATGGAAGGGCACTCAAAAATTAACCCCTCTGGTGCTGAGCTGTACTAGTCCTAAAAATCGGCACTCCAATGTTTCCAGCCGACCTTGGTCAAAAATAAAACATAACCTGTAACTAATCATATATATTATGCTATATATAAAATCAATGCGCACTTCCGAAACATGAACTCTCAACTAAGCAGAGCTGAACTGGGGAATGGTATTCAGCCGATCCCTAGCGTTCCGCATAAAGCCTTCTCTTAATTCAAAGCGGCTCTAACTCGGGGAACAGCCAAAAACCACGCGGAGCTATGTCGGGAGAGTAGGAATTTTTACAAACCGGGGGAATACTTTGTTTGGCCAAGAAATCCCAAATCAGATGAGACGAATAGGAATCCAATAGGAATTCCAGGAGTTGCTTCTACTCCATCGTGAACAACTTCGGTACGAATTTTGTGGAAATTCTCTTCAAGCCTAAATTGAATGTACCAATCTAATGCTTACCCCCCACCTCATTCGCTAGTTTTGGAACTGAAGTACTACAAAGTCCGCACTTGGTCAATCACATTTTTGTTTCGGCCATCCCTGGAGTGGTTGTACCACTCCTTTATCCGTGAGGAGATGAAAAAAGATGTTGGATTTTGTGAATAATTTCCACTTGGTTATACCCAAGCTTTTGGCAAAGATTAATGTAATATCGCTGCTCAAGTCGTTCCGTCATTTCACAGCAACTGAAAATCAGGCTGACACTAACACCTCTTCACTCAGAGGCTTACTGCCAGCATCCTATGTCCCCTACACATTCACACCAAAGGTCACCTTCCGTGCTACATTTGTTTGGGCAAGAAAAAAGTATTCAGTAAATTTGAACACAGTAATATGCTATATAATCATATAATGATTTATCAATTCCAAATAAAACAACTGCTACTGGCATGCAGAGCCTAAAAAGACCAATTGGCGAAATTTAGTTGCTGTAGTAGTATAAGAAACCTTATATTATATTATGTAAGACCCCTTCTACGCGAGTCCAAAATAAGCTGTGCCTACGTGTTTATACAAAATACCCACGTATTTATAAGTTACATTGTACACAAAATACATGTTTACAATGTACACAAATCTCATTATATTCTTAGGGTCTTGAACACACAACTCGATTACGCTCCAATAATAAACTAATTGTTATACAATTAAATTTGCGTTATGTAAGTCCTACTCATAGAATCTTGATTTGGACGGAAGTGATGTAAGCGATCTAAAATAATTTACCTCACACAAAAGTACTCAGGCAACATTCAAATAATTATTATCAGATTGGATTCAGTTGAATTAGATCTTCCTTCCTTTCTGGGTTTCAATCCGTGGGATTGGTTTGCAGCAAAGCACATCTCCTTCTCCATTCTGCTCGGTCTCTGGCGATCTTCTTCAGCTATGTGTAGGAGGCACAATTCATATCTTGGCACACTTGCTCAAGATATTCACGGCGAGGGCGCCCTCTGGCAATCTTTCCCTCTACCATTCCCTCCAGTATAGTTTTGAGCAGATTTTCATGGCGTAAAATATGCCCCATCCATTTTGCACGCCTTTTCGAGACTGTATTCATCGTGTGCCTGGTTTCATCGATCCTGCTGAGAACCTCTTCATCGTAATGTGGTCTCTCCAGGAAATTCCTAGGGCACGTCTGTAGGTCCACATCTCGAAGGCTTCTAATCGTTTTTTTCTCTGTCGCCAATGCACCATACAGGAAAATACTACACACATAAGTTTTTATTAATTGCTTGCGGAGCTTTAGGTTTATATTATTAGTTTCGAAAATCATGGTTTTTTGATTTTTTAAATTAATTAAATTAGATCTAGAATCTTGATTTTTGAAAAAAATTCAAAGATGTTGACATCGATGAGTCAGTACGAAATACACTCGTTATTACTTGTCTGTCCAGGTATGGAGGAATGTATTCTTCATCTCTGTGGCTTTCTGCATGAACATGCTGTTCTTCACGCTGACAGTCCGCGCCTGCGCTCACCTGGACTGCGTGGCCGAGGACCTGGAGCTTGGACTTGGATCTTGTAACTTGGACTTGTCTGCAGACCGTGATGGGCTCCCCCCTCCTCATAAAGTTTTGCAGACTGTCGTCGATCGGTATAACCGCATCAGGGAGTAAGTAGCCCTTAATACTTGTACATCATTGTCCTATGTACACTGAATTGTGACTGCTATGTACTAGTTGTTTATTTTATTAAATTTATTTATTTTTGTTAAATTTCTATACACGTAACATGATTAGTTAGGATCATTTCCGTGGTTGCATCTGCCGGCAGTGAATCTGGCGAGTCCCTTAATGTTTGTACTTGTTATTTTATTTTAATTTTTCCCTGAAGGGAGTGAATTACTCTAATAACTGTCTCTAAGATGCAATTATGTATTCGTTTTAATTAATCTGGCTCCTAAGTTGTATGTCCACATGTTGTGTTTTTATCTTTATACTAATTACTATGGACACTATGGACTTTGTATATTAATATTTTGTGCTGTAGTATTTCCTGTTATATATGTACAGAATGATTATGTCCTATTTGTGTTATCCTTTAATTGTGGGAGACATTTAACTATTTTTTTGTATTTCATCTTATCAAGCAATCGTGTCTCCCTGTTGGATGACCGAATTAAATAAAATAAAATAAAAAAAATCTCGCTTAATAGATAAGTATGTTCCAATTGTCATTTTTCCTTGCGCTTTGGAGGCAGAGAAGAAGTTTTGTATGGACGCCTCCCCGCCCCGCTCGCATTCCTATGAGTGTCAGCGAGGCGGTAAGGGCGGCCACTTTAGCATTATAAAAATGCCGAAATGGATGGCGAAAGTATAGGGCCAATATAGGAGCTATTGCTGACAGAACGGCCCTGGGTGCGAGGTGGGTCACTCTTCTCTGTCCATATGTAAAGTGATCGTAGATGGCAAAGTGTAAGACAGCTTTCGCTGTTCAAAGAATGACCCTGGGTCTGTGATAGGTCCCACTTCTCTGTCCATATAGATACAGAGCATAGAGGACTCACGAGAGACCATGACAGATGGTTTAGAGAGAATAGGTCAACGTTCCCCACAAAATAATGACCTATCGCACAAGGAACCTCGAACTTTTCAGAGGGTTTATTAAAGCGTGGGTCTCCCGCTGGGGGACGTTGAGAAGATCGGCCGACAGAGCGATTTGTACAGCCTCCAGGTGGTCATCGGACCGAGATGTATTTTTGCTTGTCCGTGGCCGAGACAAGGTACTTGCTCATGTATTAGAACCCAGCAAATAATTGCGGGCAGATTACTTGGAAGACCCAATAATTATGATAATTTTAGATACTCAACATCACTGTTAGTGATTGTGACTTAGAGATATCAATGACTGACTGAATCACAGATAAATAAGCCCATATTTTATATGTTTCATCAATTAATTTCAGATTTACATGTGTTCTAAACGACTTGTACTTCACTTTGACCGCGATACAACCTTTCTACACATGCGTCAGCGTCATCACATCTCTACTGGTCTACGATGGGACAGAGGAATCCGTGAGTTAAATTAAGCAGCATAAACTACATTCAAATTTTAGACACACTAAAAGTAGAAATATCAACCACGATACTGACATGTATCATGTAGTTGTTAACTAACATTTTTGTCAAAAATGAGTTAATAAGCCGTCTAAACTAAATATTGTACGCTCTTTCCATTGGAAATAAGTTCAGAACTTAAAAATAATTAGAACATGTTCAAATCATTGGGATGAACATGTTAACTACACTTTTTTATAAAAATTAAATCAGTTACTATTGGGAAGAACATGTTATCTTCAATAAGAACATGTTCATGCCATCATTCTGAAATTAACACGCCTTTTAATTTCAATGCTATATTATCGGTGAGTAAAAATTCCTGAGATCACTACTTTACACTTTTTTGCATATATACTTTTTTTACATATATGTATAACCTCATTATGTTTAAACTATGTATATATACTTTTTTACATTTATACCCTTTATTTTTCTTTTACATTTAATCGTTTGTTGTATTTTAATTATGTATAAACCTGCTACTTTACACTTTTTTGCATATATACTTTTTTTACATATATGTCTAACCTCATTATGTTTAAACTATGTATATATATACTTTTTTACATTTATACCCTTTATTTTTCTTTTACATTTAATCGTTTGTTGTATTTTAATTATGTATAAACCTGTTGTAAAAGGCTATTAAGCCGTGTAATCAATAAAATAAATAAATAAATAATAAATGTATCCCGTAAAAGAAAAGATTTGAGACTGAAAAAACAATACTTATAGATATGCCAAGTATTAAAAACGACATTAGGCGTGTAAATAAATGAGACCATTGAAGTGAATATTTGAAAGATCTGCCGCTAAAGCCGAGTGGCGCTACTTTCGTATTTTTCATTTAAAATAAAAATATTTTGAGAAATATATTTTATTTTCCGGTGTATTAGTCTTCTGAAAGAAATAGAAATGTACAAACTTTAACGCTTGACCTAAGGTATGTCTAAGGCCGGCGCCGCACTACGCGGATTTTCCACCGCGTCTTTTCCATCGCGTAAAATCGGCAAAGCAAATGGGTCAACCTATCATCCACGCAGTGCGCTTCTTACGTCTCTTCGGTCGCGGAACGCCGCTACATTTATTTCCATACAATATGCACTTATCAAACACACTACGCGGATGATCGGTCAATCCATTTGCTTTGCCGAGTTGACGCGACGGAAAAGACGCAGCGGATCATCCGCGCAGTGTGGCGCCGGTCTTTTACTACAGTTACTGCAGTTAAATAATTTACTGTTGCTTAATTAAATCGCCAAGTAAAACAGACGTATTTTTTACAATGGACGTATTTTCTTAAATTTTGTACCAAACCTAGTTTCTTAAACCGCGTCTTCTTTTAATAATGCACGATCTATTTACTATGACATAATGCCTTTTAAAAGTACTTAGTTTGACCTTTTCATAATTGTTCCAAAATTAATAAGGAAATTGTGGGCAAGGAATTTTACGTACGTATCAATTTATTTTGGGGTTCTGTGATTTAATACATACTTATAAAAATTAAAAACCAAATTAATCAATCAATTAGAAAGACATACAGAAAAATCAGATCCACGAAAAAATATTTGGCTGCTACCGTGATTCGAACCACGGGTCTCCTCCTTTCCGGAGCAGGCGCGTTATCCAATTACGCTATAGCGGCCTTGTATATTTCCGTCTGTAAGTCTCATTTATTAATTGATTAACATTTATTATACATTTTTAGAGATCCTCTTTTTCTGGTACGGTGGGCACAAATTACTTTGTATTCCTGCCGCTATAGAACGCCAGAATAAACCGTTTAATTCATTTTTATTTTTGGACACATTTGATACAACATACATTATATTATATTCAAGAACACATTCTTATTGTGAAGTTGCAATTTTTTCAGAACAGATTTCTGTGAAATTTAAAACCAAATTAATTAAGAAATTAGAAAGAGATACAGAAATATCAGCAACTTCACAATAAGAATGTGTTCTTGAATATAATTATAAAAATTACAATAGATACTTGTTAAGACTCCACCGTACAAATATATTTATATTTAAGACATTTAAGAATAAATTAAATACTATGTTTTAAACCACTTTATTGCTATATATTTGTCAACTACTTCCGGTTGGACTCAACCTTCTTCAGGACAATTATAATACAGGCCAATTCTACTAAAAGAATTCTACGCCGTTGAGGTGTTCTTTTTATAAATAATTTTTCAATATTAAGCACGACTAAACTCCCTAAAGAGATTAAGCCAGCATTTTATACCAGTAACAATTGAGGCAAATTATTAAGTAACTGTAAAGACAAAGAAAATATATTAAACCATTCTGGTATTTATAAACATAGCTGCAATGATTGCTCAGCTTTCTATACTGGTAAAACATCGAGAAACGTAAATATTAGAATAAAAGAACACATTAAATGCTTAACAAATGTAGGTTTTTCTGAATTTGCCGAACATCTAATTCATTTGATAATAATACAGGGCCAAAAATTTTACACAAAAACGGACTAGGTTTGCGACTCAACAATCTAGAATCATTAGAAATTAATAAAGCTATCAATAATAATAGTCAAATAATAAATAAACAAATAAATTTATCTAATAGTCTGATTTTAAAGCTGTTGACACTCTGCCCCTCTCTCTTTTTCTTTCCTCCTTTATAAATTTCTGTACCTAGATTAGTCTATATTATAATTGCCCTGAAGAAGGTTGAGTCCAACCGAAACTAGTTGACAAACATATAGCAACAAAGTGGTTTAAAACATAGTATTTAATTTATTCTTAAATGTCTTATAATGTCAAGCCACAAAGTGTTTTCTTGCTTTGAAAAGTTAATTACATTTAATTTAAATGAAAGCTATAAATAAAACAGCCGATCAATGATTCGAATTATACGTGCGTTGCGGGGTTAAACACAAAGAAACCCAATACAGTTCAGATCCCGGTCGAATTCAAGTCTATTTTGGGCCGAGAAACTGAAATCAGTGGCGTAATTAATATTTAGGTCCTAATATTAACCTTTCTCAGTATACTGAAAGGCACCCCACCCTCTCTCGCAGCGCCGGGTGTAGCGCAGCTAGTACACCACGCGAGGGAGATAAGAGATATGCCGTGTAAGGTTTAACGACAATGGCCCGGCCGTATGCGGCGTCACGGAAAGGGATCAAACAACGGGTGTTCACCCGGTGGGTCGGCCGACGATAAATGTGATGCACAAAATATGAAATAATTTTTATCCCTTGATATGCCGAGACACGAAAAATATAATAATACTCATTTTTTTCGTATGAAAGAACTGTGTTCTTTTCGGTGCAATGCTTGCCACACATTTCTGTATTTTTCTGGTGCTTGTCCGGTTATCGAACGCGGGCTTGTCCGGTTATCGAACGTGGGCTTGTCCGGTTATCGAAAGTGAGCTTGTCCGGTTATAGAAAGTGTGCTTGTCCGGTTATCGAAAGTGAGCTTGTCCGGTTGTAGAAAGTGTGCTTGTCCGGTTATCGAGCGTGGGCGAACATGTTGGTGATTATTACTTTGACAGTAAGTCTGACTTTAATTTTCAACCAGGATGTCCTACGTCTTCAAAGGGGTCTTCTGTTCGCAGTTTCGCTTCGATTGATCTGGTTTGATTTTTTTTGGTTTCATGTCATTCATAATACATAAGATACAAAATAATATTGCTCCATATTTTAGTAAAAAAACAGAAGTCTCATTACCGGCGGCGGCATCTATAAACTGTTTCATGGGAATGGTAAATTTCAACCATAGATGGCTATAGCGTAAGTTTGTATTGAATAAAATATTGATCGCTTAAGCCAGCCAATGCCAGGTCGCAAGTCTCGTAAACGACCAAAGACTTCCATACCCAGTTTCACATACAAATAGCTTCGTCTCTGTGAGACATCTATAATATATTTTGATTAATGACGATCCCTCGGTTGTGTCCTTGCAAAATTCGAACTTACTCATAAATGTTATAATTATTTACTTTTTAGTCATTTAGGACACCATTATATATAAATTTATATTTTTTATTTTATAATTGCTCTTAGGAGTTTATTGTACAGTCTATCAACAATGCAAGCTGCATGTCTCTGTCCTATTCTTAATTTGGACAATTTATTAGTAAAAAGCTCATTAGTATCGCTCCTTGTCTGATGTCTCATGAAATGGCTAAAATATTGCAATTTCCCGGTTTATAACGTTTTGAGGATTTATTTTTCTTTTCGCGTCCGGATCATCACACCGTAATTAGTGACCCACAATCAATCCAGCTTATTTTAAGAAGCTGTCTGTCGAGCCACATTTCAAACGCTTCAAATGTCTCTGATCTGGACCCAATCCAGAAATTGTTTATAGGTGTCCGCACTTGACTCGCTCATTGTGCATCATCTGGACCATAAATCTGCATTGAAACCAGTCACGCAAGTTCCTTAACCAGGAGACGCGTCTCCTTCATGTACTGCCATTGTCTTTAACTATCATCCCCTCTTATATTCACCTCTCGTAACATAGCCTAAGTACTCATTTCTCTTATTGATAACTGTACTAGATCAGAGGAACTTATTTCACCCAGCTGCGCGGGTCACGGAGAAGGACTTTTGCGGAACAGAACATAACTCCGCCATTTTGAAATTTTCAAAATAATTTGTTACTGAAAAATATTAAACAATGTCTGCCGTAAACAAAACGAATTATAAGTGTGCAACAGATACCAAAAAAAATAAAATTTGAATGTATTTTTAATGCCCAAAGGTCGTATACGTATAATCCCTTAATGAGTACATCTGCAATTTTGATTAAAAAAAACGTATCGCACCAAGACTATTCTGACTTTGATCAATGTCAAGTAATTCCATCGATCTTTCAGACATTTTTTCTTTACAACATTTAAAATACGATTATAAAACACATTAATTTCCAGAAAAGGTAATACACTGAACAGTAGAGGGTTTTTGGTTCGTGGGATGAAAGATTAATTGCTCTGATTAAAATGTGTATTCAAACAGTTTGGTTTACTCGAAGCGCGTTGTGTCCTCAGGGCAGCAAACCAAAGGAGGAAGGTTTCCCCTATCAGCGTCAACATACAGTTAAATACGTCACATAATCCAGCAATCCCGAGGGATGAAACTGTGGTGGCCCGAGACACATACACACAGACACCCGTGTAATGAGTTACCACAGATGCTGACATCGAGTACGGCAGGCCGTCGCTCTCGATACAGAGGTTGAGACAAGATTGCTGAGCAAGGCAAATGTAAGCCGGACCGATGACCGAGTACAAAGGCGAGGTATAGCAGAGGGCATGGACTATCGGTGTGACGAAACGCACCTAACTGATCTAAGCTAAATACCCAAACGCGCGGCCGAGGAAATCATAACACCCCCGATTCCTTTGTTCTGAATGGCTATATAAGCACGCGCCCGCAGAACAAACCATCTCACTCCAGCGGGGCTTCTCGGATACCGCGGAAGCCCTTGCCGTCATACCTTCGAATGTCACGCTTTCACTTGTAACCGTTGTACACTACTGTATTCTTTATACTTGTGTTTTTGTAATCAAATAAATTCTGTCAAACCATCGCGACTTTTACATCATCAACCGCAGCAGAGATCTCCGACTCTACAAACGGAGTGGTGACCCTTGAGTTCAACTCTATCCAAAGCCGGAGAACTCATCCACCTCCAAAAAACTAATCTAATCTACATTTCAGTAAGATGGAACTCCTTCGATATTGCAACAGCACTTTGCGGAGGGAAGTCAAACCGAGGACATGGTTATAAATAAAGACGTCTCATAGCACGTAGCTAAAACTTCGGGAAGTCTTCTTCATCTAATTTGGATACCTACGGAGATAAGCGACATGAAAGTTGAAAGTTTTATTTTTAACATTTCTTATTTACTTTCTGCAAAACGCTGGACTGTCACTACAGTAACCTACATGGGATATTAAAAAATCATTCGCTTTAAAATAAGTCAAATGAAATGACAAAAACTTGTAACTAACAAAACAAAACAAAAACATCCAACTTATAGTTGTATTCTGAAGACTATATTAGTATAAACAATATTAATAAATAATAATACACCAATTTGTCAAGAGGACAAGGATAATTAAATAAAAAGTTGAACTACGAAAAAGAAGAAGATTGGAAAAACTCCGAATAGAGATACAAAGCCGTTTTTCTATAATAAACTTTCATTGACATCATGGAAAAGAATTTTATTCGAAACGAATAAAACTTTAAAATCAGTACGAGTAAACTTTCTCAGGCTGATCATGCGTCCTTACAGATAGGGATGTGTCTTTAGTGTGATGTTTAAATTATAAATTAAAAATAGTGTAATAAATGCATCATTCAGAATGAAACAAATTCTGAATGATTCCGCCCCTGAAATGAGGCAACCCATCCAAAAGCAATAATAAAGGATGTACTGATAAGCTATACTCCAAAGCACGTGACACAAGCGTGATCTACGATTTTACAGCATTTTGGACATTTTACAGTAAATTGGAAATTACTACACGAGTCTAGATTCGCGAAACGTCTAGAAACCCGAAAATTTATATAGGTGAAACGATACGATCGAGACAAACAGTTGTTTCTGACAGCGAAAAAACCATAGAAAGCGCGAAAGGGACAGCGACGCTCCATTTCAGTGCGGATATTTAGCCAACGGCAAAGTACCTACCGACGTGTGAGAAGTGTTCAATGATAATCAGACCGATAAAAACGACGTGAATCAGAAGATTCCCGAGTGACAAGCGCGAATCACAGAATAGATTCCGGTGATTTTAGTTAATTAATAAAACTTAAATTATTTTCAAGTATTTGATCTGTCGCCAACTCATCATGATCCTGTGAGAATATATATTCGTATATAATCCCAATTTAATACGGGCTGAATACTGGAAGGCTGCTCCAGAGTACCGCACTGGAGCGAGCAAACAAGGAAAACAATGTGACAATGTAAGCAAAAACACAGCTGCCAGCCAGCGGAATCTCACAAAAGGGAAAGGGGATGGTTTTCATCCACGTAATGAAATTTTTTATTGTTCTTCGGGGTTAAAATAATACCGATATTGTGGAAATTTGACAGAAATAATTTATTATAATGACAGAAATAAATCAGTATTTTATCAATTCGAATACCTACGCATAATTACTAGAACGGAAGGATAAAAATAATTCCGGTATATTGACAGGATAAATTGAGTTAATAGCATAAATGTTATATGTTATAGCGCAAATGCCGATTGCTCGCCGCAACTATAATATAAATTTGCACAAAAAAATAAGTCTTTAAATGGCTTGGAGGTCAATATAAATAAATAAACAAATATTATTCATATTTTTATTCCCATGTTCGAATTTGATTAATTGTGGGGTATAAAAGCAAAGGCAGCGGTATTCAAAAAAAATTAATCCAGTTCTCGAAGATTACTAATTTATAATGTACTGAATTCGAGATTTTATAGAAAACATAGCCTATAAATTTATAGGAAATGATTTTTAATTTGTATTTGCCACCTTTGCTTTTATATTTATTGATTAATTAACGCCCTATAGGGCTTTTACAACAGATAGGTAGAGTGTACATTAACAGAATATATAGTTTAAGAAAAAAAAAAACATGTAAACATAATAATGACATAAAGTGGAAAGAAAATACTTAAAATACAGATACAAATATACAAAGATAAATATAATATAAAGTAAAAAGCAAGTACCTATATAAAAAGCAGAAGCATAAGAAAAACATAATATCATAGAAATTTAAAAACAAAAAAAAGTAATAATGTAGAGTGAAAAGATATGGCACAAGCTTTGAAGTCATAATATAGTAAAAAATATACATACAAATACAAATCAACTATTTCCCCCAAATCACATCCCACATCAAATACATCCCACAATTTATCTTTATTTTATTCTGTAACATTTTTTCGCTGTGCTTTCTTTAAATTAACAAGTTATGAAAATTTATATTGCACCATTATAGATTTTGATCATGTTTTTATATAAATCGTAGTGAACAGAGGAAACACTATTTCTACGCAGTCTGTCTAAGTAGACGCAGAGGTAAATCTGGACGTTACTCACGCTCTTGATTATTACTCCCAGCGACCCGAACGATTCCGCTAAGCAATAGAGCGGCGATTTCCGAGCCACCCTCGCAAGCCGATCCGTTCCCGTGTCAATGTTCAATAAAATCGCGCCCACGTCGCTCGGATACAGTTTGCCATTCGCGAATGACATTCGCCCTTTTATTTCAGGTATCATTCGTCGGAATAGCCGTCGCCCACATGCTGGAGCTCTTCATATACTGCTACGCCGGAGAGCTGGCCGCTGAAAAGGTGAGAGGGCGCGCTCGGATGCTGGGGA
Source organism: Agrypnia vestita (assembly GCA_016648135.1). Lineage (NCBI taxonomy): Eukaryota > Metazoa > Arthropoda > Insecta > Trichoptera > Phryganeidae > Agrypnia > Agrypnia vestita. The sequence goes on from JADDOH010013973.1 coordinate 61,416, forward strand.
GACTAGTAAGGCCGGCGCCACACCGCGCGTATCTTACGCCGCGTCTTTTCCGTAGCGTCTTTTTCGTCGCGTCAAATCGGCAAAGCAAATGGATTGACCGATCATCCGCGTGGTGTGTTTGATGAGTGCATATTGTATGGAAATAAATGTAACGGCGTTCCGCGACCAAAAGACGCGGCGGAAAATCCGCCTAGTGTAGCGCCGGGCGGTTGTTTGATCAGTAGTTAGATTTTGCTTAACTATTACACTTACTCTTGATTAAACAACCGATATCAAAAACAAACAACAAGTAATAAGAAACAACGTCCGTTTTCAAATTCATTGGGTGTTGCAATTAACATCTTATGCGGCAGGAATATTAAAGGTATAGGTTTATGAGCATGCCACTTAGTGGCATGCTCATAAATCAACCGGCGGTTGTATGGCTAGTGGCATGCTTGTTACTAGCAATGTGCGTACATACATGCCACTTATAAGCAAGACCTAGAGAAGGTCGATACTGCGCATGCTCACGTGCCACTAAATAAGCATATGTATCTGTAGCTTTATACCCGTTCGCTCGGCTAGCATATAAGTGCTACTACATTTTACATTACTACTGCATTACTCCATTTTACGTAAAAAATCTTAATTGTAAAAAAGGCAATAAAACATGTAAAGATGTCAAATTACTATAATAGTCAAAATCGTTCGCGTGTTTTATTACAACAAAGGATTCGCGAATTATTGGCGCCGGTGCACTAGCTGCTCGGAATTGTATCTGCGCAAAAATGTACGGGAACGTTTAAATATAAAATATTTTCCCGCCAATCAACCAATTTTTTCATGGATACTGATTAATCATGTTTCCATTATTTCTTATAAGAAAAATTCTTTTGGTATAGGTCCGAGGATCGGGAACAGATTAAGGACGTATACCGAGGTATCACTGTACAACTGAGTACCGACCAGTTAACAATCATCGATACAATTAGATACAAATCTCATATAACCGGTTAAAATACCATCACTAATCAGAATCACCTAAGAAGCTTTTCCAGGCCTCAGTAAACGAAGTGGTGACAAAAGGAAAATTGAGTGCTTCCTATTCAATTCTTTAATTTATTTCGTTTATGATATTATCATTTAATAATGAAAACAATCTTTCTTCAAATATCAATTATGCTAACACCGAGTCAAGAGTTATAATTTATCTTTTCGAAAATGCAAGGCAAGCAACCAGCAAACGAGTAAATAAAACCACAATTATTCATGGATGGGATCAACAAAATTGCCTCACGTCAGAAATATTCGCAGCATTTATCAAGAAAAACGCCCGCCGGCCGATGCACGCATCAGAAAACATGTCAATTTTTTCCAGCTCTGAAAGAAGTATTATTTTTAACGTGCTGATGTACTCACTGCAAAACACGAGGAGAAGAAAAAACGCAAAAAAGCATCGCGAGTAATGTCAACGGCATCTAGCGGGAATCCTGTTTGCGTGAATGACGGCCGCGTCCCGTTTGACAAATCATTCGCACTAAATACCTTTGGGTATTAATGCACCCGCTCGACTTGATAACAAAAATGTATATAACACACGTACTTATTAATGATACAGGCCCTGAATTGAGCTATTACATTATGTGAAACATAAAGTATTCAAATGGCATAGCTATCTAAGTATATTAATTATAGAATATCAACAAGAGAAATGCAATAATAAGAACATAAAAATGAAAGAATATGAGCAAAATAAATGCAATAAATAATAGATTAAGGATGTAGGTAAACTATAAATCAAAAGATAAGAAGATTTATCTTTTGTATGTGTATAGTGTTCCGAGCTTTAAATATATCAACAGATCTGTATTGATTGTCTAGACGGGGCAATCTATATATAGGCGAATCAACTTTATTAATATTGAATATATCTTAATTTCCTTAGTACGGATTCTAGATAATGAAGTATACTTTATAGATATAAAAAAACATATTATGCGTACATATAAATTCATTAAAAATTAGCGCCGCCTAGGACACTAAAAACAATTTTTTGGTCGCGGCCTGCCGATTAATGCTTATATTTTATTAATTATTGTAAATAATGTCCAGTTTATTACATTTATATATAATAACAAAGGTTCTCTCTAAGTTATTGCCCTAAAAAAATTGCAGTTTAGAGTATACATTCTGATATAAATGAATAATAAAAACCCACATTTTCGTAAAAAAAACGCCGAAATATGCATTTACAGTGAATGTCCAGCCTTTATGTTTACGTTAGCTAGAATAATATGTATACACTAACTATGAGATAATGTGTACATTATCGGAAGTTAATGTATACACTATATGAAAATTAATGCCTATAACATATTTAAAAAAGCAGTCCTCGCAGTCCAGTGGGGACGACGTTGCCTTCAGATACTGAGGATTCCGGGTTCGACCGGTTCCTCCGAGACAGAATGCATATGATTTTCTTGAGGGTTTACCTTTACATTTTACAAAAATTGCTTTACTTTATAGCTAGAAGTTCCAAAAAGTTTAAAAAAAATGTGCTGAGTTATATCAATTGGAAGCTTGCGTGTTGTGTGAAATTTTAAATGAATTATTACATTACTACGTATTTGCATTTTTCTCTAAACTTTTTGGAGATCGTACCCTAAAAACCATTACACCGATTCTGTTGAAATTTTGCCCGCATTAAAAATGCACTGTTTGCTTAGTACAATTTTTTATCTTCGATTTTTTAGGAAAAAATTCATATTATTTTCAAAATGAACTCAGTAAAAGAAGTGTGTATTTTTTTCAATACGCTACATCATAGACGTTACATTATTAAAAAAGAAAATAATTTAGTTTTTAATTTCACTCAAACCCTGGCTAAATTATTATCTCCGATCGTCACGTGAAGGACCATTGCAGGACAGCACATAATTCAGCCATTTTAAAATAAATATTAAGTAATGTAATCCGTAAGCAATAATAGTATAACGAATTTTATATGTGCAATAGTCAAGTCAAAAAATAAATTAATTTGAACGTATTTTTGCTGTCCCAAGGTGGTGTAGTTCCTTAATCATCAAATATATATTTGAGCCGCTAGTTATTTGTTAATGTATCTGGAGGCGGTAAAAACACCCCCCTATTTTTGGAACAAAGTACAGACTTTATGTGCGACGAAAATAGTTTTTGGGTGTAACTCTACCCAGATCCAATAAATTAACCCCACGCATCGTCACGCCGTTAATATTAAACCCAAATACCTGAAATGTTAATCCATGAATGAACTCCGTCCCTGTGTGAAGTTCGCCTTAGACGTAGGATGTAGAAAAAACATATTGTCACGTGAATTGGCTTTGGAGGCAAATGAAAACACTGGAAATTAATTTAGTTTAAATTATTACCAAAGAGAGTCTAGGAAACGAGTTAAATTGTAGTAGCGTTCTTAATTTTATAGTCGCTAAATGTCTTCCGAATATTCCATACTTATTATTAAATTGTTCCTTAATGCACACTAATTAACGCTGTCTCTATTGCTTAGATCATTTCTGATAAACTCCGTTCAATGTTCGCTCGTAGAAACTATTCGCCCCGATATCCTTTATTCACTTGCGACGGTTACTTTCTAATATCGCGTGTTGTAATATCACGAATCACTGATCACACTGGTTCGCTCGGTAATGTCGCCTTGTTAAGGTCACAAACTGAATTACGCGAGCCCACGTCGCGTGACCCCTTATATAGCTAAAATTCCCTCGAAAGGTTTATTCCAGAGATAAGGAGAAACATGTGGAACGTTCCAGATTATGCTACATACTCTGTTACTATGAAATGGAAAAGCGTAGAATTCTCTAGAGAGATAACGCGGTCACGGATAAGTAACCCCGGATTTCGTGTCTAAGTCTGCGGTTCCGGTTGACTGAGCGCCATCGAGTGACACCGTTGTTTATTTTCAGCACTCAGAAGATACTCAGTGTCGCTACAATATTTTGACAGATATCTGTTTCAGAATTTTATTTTTTCATTTAATTGTATGTGTAATATTTTAATGTAAAATTTACGATTATCACAGAAACATTTGTTTCGATTAATGTAAATGGATAAGTAAATGTCAGCTTTGACAAAATTTTGATTTTGTGGTTTGAATCTGTTTTGTGGATTAATAGGAACAGGGTACAGGGAAGCTCAATTTTTCGCGGTCAGATTCTTAAGAACGTCTGCATAGTATCGGAAGTGATTGTATCAGATTTTAATTGCCGATAACAAATCGCAAATCTGTAAGACTTCATTAAACAAACAAAACAATGAAAGATTTACAATCCATATATCAAACCGATTTTGAAAATATTGTACATGTATGAATAACAAAGGAAAAAATAAATTATCAACGTACTTCAACACCAAGACATGTGTAAAGGTTTCGCCTGGACGCGGTTACCAATGAAGAGGATTGGCACGAAGGGGCTCTTTAGAAAATAAGACAGAGAAGCTCGCCAAGAAAAAGAGTTGCGTACATAGTTATATAACAAGACAAATGTATATGAGAGATTGACCCGCTTCTAACACGCGAGCTCCTTCTGTGTTCAAGGCATTTTTTATTTACATTTACTTATAAATTTTAATTAAATAACTTTGTATAAATCACTTAAATAGTGACTCTACGTCTACCGGTTTCGATAGCAACGTATTCTCATCAGGACTGAAGTACAACTGACTATCCATTACCTATCCTAGTAAAGAAATCCATTCTGAATGGGGGCGTGACTACAGTTATGGTGAGGCTAATTGAGGGGTGGACGCCGAAATGGGAAATATATCTATCTAGTAGCGGGCTATTCATGAAATTTATCTGGTTATTAATAATGTTGGCTTTAGTGTTGAGGCTCTTTTTTATTTCTTGTATCTCTAAGTTATCTAATCTAAGGCCTCTATTATTTGAATGTAGAATTTCGATGCCATTTTCCTTTTTAAAGGTGCGGCCTGTCTCTAAAAGCTGGTTTGCGAATTGTGCAATTGAGCTTTTCTACACTTTTCTTTATAAGGGCCTTCGTCGCCACTTCGTACGTTATCACTGGCAGTATGCACTATCGTATGCCCATATAAGCCATTTCATGTTCAATAAACCATTAAATCTGCACTTATTTCAGAGTTGCGCTGTGGGAGACAAGCTCTTCGGATGCCGTTGGTTCGACCTGTCGAAACGGGACAAGCGCAGCGTACTGCAGATCTTGCAGCAGTGCCAGAAGCCTTTCACCATCAGGGCGGGCTTTTTCGGGGACTTCTCCAGGAGCATGTTCACCACGGTATGTTATCGGCACGTAACACAGGTCCAAAGATAAAAAGATGCTAAAAACTTGTTACAAAACTACCGAAAAATCGAGAACAGCCTAGGGTGATCTACGGCCTTCTGAGGAAGGTATCTGAAACATTCGAGAAACACCTAGAAAAGCCTAGCAGCCACGAGAATATTCTCCTAATCACTAGAATAGATACGGAAGTATCAGCATTTTCGGATATAAATACAGGACCGGCCGCGGCGCGGGAGTTGTTGCTGTCGCATACAGTTGAAATCGGCCGCGAAGTGCGCAGGTGCGCAGAACGACGCCCAATGTAGCCAGTCGTGAGGGAATCGAAGCGAAATAAACCGGAGCGAATAATCGAAGCACTTACCTAAGTGGCGAAAGAAATAATGCGAGTGAGAATCGGATGGAATGTTCTAGTGAATGTTGAATAAAGTGTTCCGGCGATAATAAAGTGTTTATTTACGAATAATATATTGCGAAATAATTTAAATTAAAGAATAGCGTTAAGTTTAATAGTTTTTAACAAAATGTTATTTATGATAGTATGTAACCACTAAAAATTACTTTTTCATCTATCGGTTTCGATACGAAACCCGTCTCTTCGTTAGGATATCTACTATAAACGATCTGTCAACACCCCCTACAGACCCCTGTCTCCCTCTCTCCTCTACTCAAATTCTTAATCCTTTTTGACAAGAAACTTAGTACATGTTAGCCTTTCGTTAGAGTAACACGCATATGAAGAGTATTTTGTGAAGGTGTTGGTGTGTAAATAATACTACAGTTGTGATGTGTGTCTAGTGATATATACACGCTAGTGTAGTGGTTGTCCTAACGAAGAGACGGGCTACGTCTCAAAACCGATAAAAAAAAGTATTTTTTAATGGTTATACTAACATTTGGTTAAAATGTCTAACCACAAAGTTAATGGCTTAAATATTAAAAATATTTATAATATTTGATAGTGTTAAGTGACTTTATACATAGGGAAGGTCCGATGTTTCGCTGCGGAATTTGCACGGCACGGGTCTAAATCGTGCAATCCGAGATGATGAATATGTTTGCATAATTATCAAACAAACCTAAAAAAAACACATCGAATGGTTAACCAGTCGGATGCCGGCCGTATCGTACCGTAACGCGGAATGTACCCTGTCTGCCGCGCAATTTCGCTGTTTTTAGACACTTTTTTGTGATGGTTATATTCATGTAAAAATCAACAATAATCGCTGAGTTGCAGTTTCTGGTTTGTCAATATACAGATTTCAATAATTACTTATATTTCAATAATTACTTGTCCAATAATTACTTACTCATGAATTATGAAAATAAGTAACGAAATTTACTGTCAGAAATGTACGCACATGTTTATCGAAAAAACCATGGAAGCAATAACACTAAAGATATTGTATTTCAATATTTTAGTTCTAAATATATTAAAGAATATAAAATTAAATTTTAACACTTTTTTAACAGACAAATAACACAATTAATGAGCGGTTCGAAGACGACATTTGGAATGATTTTTTGTCAAGTTTGCACGGAGGTTATTTGGCAAATAGAACTCGTTCATTCATTCAAAAGCTTCAGATACAACCAATGATAAGCTTTAAAAACCCATAAACGCAGGTAAAATAGGCCGAATTCGCATACGTGTCTAGGGAGCGCCGATCTGCGCTCCAGCACCCGACCGGTTAATCGGTAATTAAGTAAATACCTAATTAATTTCTAGCGTTATCATTCACCCAACCCTAGCCACGACACGTGACAATGTTTAAAAAAAATTATTTATTTATTATTAATTAACGCCCTATAGGGCTTTTACAATAGATAGGTATAGTGTACATTAACATAATAGGTATATAGTTTAGAGAAGAGAAAAAAACATAATACATGTAAACATAGTAATGACAAAGTGAGAAGAAAATACTTAGAATACAGATACAAACATATAAATTAACTTTGTTTAAACCACTTATTTATGGAAAAAAATCAACATGTTTCGAAGCCAATGGCTTCTTCATCAGGAAAACAAATAAGTGGTTTAAACAAAGTTCATTTATATTAATTATAATTATGTTACCACAAAATAAATTTGCTACATTTGAAGAAGAAAATAAAGATAAATATAATATATAGTATATAGTATATTATACGAAAAGTACATTTGGAAAACCTCACTTAACATCAATTCAAGTCCGGCTGCTGCGTACCGAGTCAGCGCCTCAGAAGTCTGCCTAACCTTTGAAGTCTTTATACGAAAATCTTTAAAGACTGAACACACTGAAAGTGATCGCGATCTTCAGCAAACAGCGAGAATATTTTTCAAGAAAAACAAACAGAAAACAATCGAATTTCAATCATTTATATACTGAGCTTTTGTTTACGCACACGAGAGCCGCTCCAAGTCAGAGTGGGTTCATATTCCCGGCGGAGCGGGCGCAGCGTGGGTGCTTGAATAGAGAGCTATCGGGAGGAAGCGATCCAAATCATACAAATATACCTACTTTCCCATATAAAAATATAGCTTCGTCTCTATGAGGCAACTATAACATAATAATATGTTTCTTGATTGATGATGTCCCCCTGGGGATAAAATCCAGTATTGCGTTCTTGAAAATTTTGAACATACTCAAAATATTCTATCTAAAAGGAGTAAAAAATTTAATAATTTTCAGGCGTATTCTAGTGTTATGTTAATAATTCGGAAGAATTCCATATACACGTACACATACAGGCTGTCCTGTATCTCGACGTCAAGCCGAAATCGGGCGATAGGCCAAGTCATAATAGTCATCAGATGATTATTTAAAAAAATAAAAAGAAGTCAGTTAAAACTGGGCAAAGTATTGATCTTGAATACTTAATTTGGTCAAAAAGTGACATTTTCTTCCAAACTGGAGCAGTTGGCTTTGAATTTTGTACAAAAGTTTACAGGAGCATTATTCAGGATAAAATAATAATAATAAAATGAAGAAAAATAAAGAGTATAACAGGTGTGAAAAGACCGTCACAAGGTTTGTTTTTTTTTACATTTTTTTAAATGCTTATAATTTTTAAAACACACGACTTGGATTTTTTGAAATATTTTTCTAATAACTATTATGACTTGACCTATCACCCGATTTCGGCTTGACGTCGAGATACGGGACACCCTGTATAAAGGATATTGCTTTAAACTCCAATCAAAAATATATAAACCTCGTTAAGAACAATGACATCTGTATTGGATTATGGGAATGAAAATGCTTTGGACTGCAGGTGGCGGTATCACAATGAATGGTGCAATGATTTGATAGATGTCTATCATGGGAGGAAATGGTGAACGTTAAATGTACGATAGGTCGTAGGCACCCAAAAAAAACTTCCATACCTACTTTCCTTTATAAAAATTTAGCTTCGTCTCTATGAGACGTCTATAATATATCTTGATTAATGATGTCCCACTGTGGATAAAATCCAGTATAGTCTTGAAAAATTTGGACATGCTCAAAATATTCTGAGTAAAAATATCTCATTTAGGGATTGAGCCCACTGGAAATGTGAATTTGTCAGGTCTAAAGAGCAGTAAAAAATTGTCAATATGTGCAGAAGAGTGGCGCGTGGTAATGTGTAGCAAAAGAATTAAACACAAAAACTTTTGCAATTTGCAACAGAATTACCCGTCTAGTCTTCTTATATAACTAGATTGTCGGTGTTGACATACCGGACGATGAAAACACACGATCTGTCAACACCCCCTACAGACCCCTGTCTCCCTCTCTCCTCTACTCAAATTCTTAATCCTTTTTGACAAGAAACTTAGTACATGTTAGCCTTTCGTTAGAGTAACACGCATATGAAGAGTATTTTGTGAAGGTGTTGGTGTGTAAATAATACTACAGTTGTGATGTGTGTCTAGTGATATATACACGCTAGTGTAGTGGTTGTCCTAACGAAGAGACGGGCTACGTCTCAAAACCGATAAAAAAAAGTATTTTTTAATGGTTATACTAACATTTGGTTAAAATGTCTAACCACAAAGTTAATGGCTTAAATATTAAAAATATTTATAATATTTGATAGTGTTAAGTGACTTTATACATAGGGAAGGTCCGATGTTTCGCTGCGGAATTTGCACGGCACGGGTCTAAATCGTGCAATCCGAGATGATGAATATGTTTGCATAATTATCAAACAAACCTAAAAAAAAACACATCGAATGGTTAACCAGTCGGATGCCGGCCGTATCGTACCGTAACGCGGAATGTACCCTGTCTGCCGCGCAATTTCGCTGTTTTTAGACACTTTTTTGTGATGGTTATATTCATGTAAAAATCAACAATAATCGCTGAGTTGCAGTTTCTGGTTTGTCAATATTCAGATTTCAATAATTACTTATATTTCAATAATTACTTGTCCAATAATTACTTACTCATGAATTATGAAAATAAGTAACGAAATTTACTGTCAGAAATGTACGCACATGTTTATCGAAAAAAACATGGAAGCAATAACACTAAAGATATTGTATTTCAATATTTTAGTTCTAAATATATTAAAGAATATAAAATTAAATTTTAACACTTTTTTAACAGACAAATAACACAATTAATGAGCGGTTCGAAGACGACATTTGGAATGATTTTTTGTCAAGTTTGCACGGAGGTTATTTGGCAAATAGAACTCGTTCATTCATTCAAAAGCTTCAGATACAACCAATGATAAGCTTTCAAAACCCATAAACGCAGGTAAAATAGGCCGAATTCCCATGCGTGTCTAGGGAGCGCAGATCTGCGCTCCGGCACCCGACCGGTTAATCGGTAATTAAGTAAATACCTAATTAATTTCCAGCGTTATCACTCACTCAACCCTAGCCACGACACGTGACAATGTTAAATTTTTTTTATTTATTTATTATTAATTAACGCCCTATAGGGCTTTTACAATAGATAGGTATAGTGTACATTAACATAATAGGTATATAGTTTAGAGAAGAGAAAAAAAACATAATACATGTAAACATAGTAATGACAAAGTGAGAAGAAAATACTTAGAATACAGATACAAACATATAAATTAACTTTGTTTAAACCACTTATTTATTGAAAAAAATCAACATGTTTCGAAGCCAATGGCTTCTTCATCAGGAAAACAAATAAGTGGTTTAAACAAAGTTCATTTATATTAATTATAATTATGTTACCACAAAATAAATTTGCTACATTTGAAGAAGAAAATAAAGATAAATATAATATATAGTATATAGTATATTATACGAAAAGTACATTTGGAAAACCTCACTTAACATCAATTCAAGTCCGGCTGCTGCGTACCGAGTCAGCGCCTCAGAAGTCTGCCTAACCTTTGAAGTCTTTATACGAAAATCTTTAAAGACTGAACACACTGAAAGTGATCGCGATCTTCAGCAAACAGCGAGAATATTTTTCAAGAAAAGCAAACAGAAAACAATCGAATTTCAATCATTTATATACTGAGCTTTTGTTTACGCACACGAGAGCCGCTCCAAGTCAGAGTGGGTTCATATTCCCGGCGGAGCGGGCGCAGCGTGGGTGCTTGAATAGAGAGCTATCGGGAGGAAGCGATCCAAATCATACAAATATACCTACTTTCCCATATAAAAATATAGCTTCGTCTCTATGAGGCAGCTATAATATAATAATATGTTTCTTGATTGATGATGTCCCCCTGGGGATAAAATCCAGTATTGCGTTCTTGAAAATTTTGAAAATACTCAAAATATTCTATCTAAAAGGAGTAAAAAATTTAATAATTTTCAGGCGTATTCTAGTGTTATGTTAATAATTCGGAAGAATTCCATATACACGTACACATGGGTGCTTGAATAGAGAGCTATCGGGAGGAAGCGATCCAAATCATACAAATATACCTACTTTCCCATATAAAAATATAGCTTCGTCTCTATGAGGCAACTATAATATAATAATATGTTTCTTGATTGATGATGTCCCCCTGGGGATAAAATCCAGTATTGCGTTCTTGAAAATTTTGAAAATACTCAAAATATTCTATCTAAAAGGAGTAAAAAATTTAATAATTTTCAGGCGTATTCTAGTGTTATGTTAATAATTCGGAAGAATTCCATATACACGTACACATACAGGCTGTCCTGTATCTCGACGTCAAGCCGAAATCGGGCGATAGGCCAAGTCATAATAGTCATCAGATGGTTATTTAAAAAAATAAAAAGAAGTCAGTTAAAACTGGGCAAAGTATTGATCTTGAATACTTAATTTGGTCAAAAAGTGACATTTTCTTCCAAACTGGAGCAGTTGGCTTTGAATTTTGTACAAAAGTTCAGGAGCATTATTCAGGATAACATAATAATAATAAAATGAAGAAAAATAAAGATTTGTAACAGGTGTGAAAAGACCGTCACAAGGATTGTTTTTTTTACATTTTTTTAAATGCTTATAATTTTTAAAACACATGACTTAGATTTTTTGAAATATTTTTCTAATAACTATTATGACTTGACCTATCACCCGATTTTGGCTTGACGTCGAGATACGGGACACCCTGTATAAATGATATTGCTTTAAACTCCAATCAAAAATATATATTTTTAAGAACAGTGACATCTGTATTGGATTATGGGAATGAAAATGCTTTGGATTGCAGGTGGCGGTAGTAAAAATACAACTCGCATACGAAACAAGTTCTGTGAGTTAAACCTACATACAACTTCCAATAATTTGATAGATGTCTATCATGGGAGGAAATGGTGAACGTTAAATGTGGCGTCTGGATGCAAAACCGCCACTATCCATACAAAACCATTTTTCATGTTTTGATTGATTAATGATCTCTATCCTATTCTGCACATTCTGCAAGTTTCCAATATAAGAAAATATGCTTCCATGCCCTTCAAAATCGTCCTTAAATATAACGGTGAGTAGCAAAACCGCCACGTTGCCGCAAAGTGGAATGCAGAACCGACACTATTCACTCGGACCAATCAGAATGGAGCCCCGCTACGAGATTTAATATGGAGAAACGTCGTCTGTCGCAGATAACGCGTGTTTTGATTACCTTAAATATTTACACAAAAACTAGAAGTAGACATCTTTTATTACCAAAAGACAGTGTAGTAAAGCATGAAGTAAACAAGGATGGATATAAATGTAACTTTCAAAAGCGAAATAGGAAAGAATTATCACATTAAAAAGTCCGCTTTGTGCACATTTTTGAATATTTTTGTTGACACTTTAAAGACCTTGCGATTGGTTTTACTATAAATTTATTTTATTATAGGTAAAATAAAGTTAACTTACAAAAATAAGTATTTATTGTATCTAACATAACATACACCATCAGCAAAAAATCTTCATCATCATCATTATCATTATCGCCTTCAGTTTCAGTTTCTGTAAATATTTCATCATTTTATTTGATTTGTATTGAAGTGAATAAATTTAAATAATTTTTTAATTTATTCACCGATTGCTTGCTGCTAGGCCCTGCAAACGGTTATACTGGCGACCGCGAGGCCGCAAGTGGCTGCTGCGCGGCCATTGGCATCTGCAATTGGCTATCGTCTGTACTAGCCGTTGCCCGGCAAATGTTACCTAATATTATCAAGGTGTCTCGTAGCTAGAAGTACGAGACTTTACACTCTGGGATAATAATAAAATAAGAGAATCTAATAAGATCTAAACAGATTTATGATATGAAAAGGATGAAATTTTTATATAAACGTTTTTGTAATTTTTTGGGACTAAATTAGTGAAAAAGTTGAACTACCGTTACAGTAACTTATACCAATTATGAACAATTCATTCGCTTTAATACAAGTCGAATAAAATGATAAAAGCCTTGCAAAAATTGAAAATAGAATTTTTCACAAGGTTTTTATTATTTTATTTCATTTGTATTGCAGTGCATGAATTTTTTATAAACGAAATTAATTGCCTGTCTTGATAATGAGTCGAAATTTTTCAAGCAATCATGAGCTAACAATAATAGTTTGCATTTTTTAAAAAATATTTTCGACTTATTTTCTACAAAAAGTTGAACTATATTTACAGTTACTTATATAAATTACGAAAAATTATTTTTTTTCAGTACAAGTTAAATAAGATTATAAAAATCTTGCAAAAGTTCCAATTTTATTTTTTCCAATTAGAATTGCAGGGTATTTATTATTTTGCTTAACTTGTGTAAAAGGGAATAATTTGTTTATATTTGATATAAGTTACTGTAATAAAAGTACAACGTTTTAAAAAATAAATCCGAAATATTGAAAAAAAAAAATGCACATTTTAATGTCACATATTTCCTTATCTATTGATATTAGGTCACGGTTGCTTAAAAATTTTCGAATCATAATTAAAGTAGAAATCTACCTATCAGGTACAGTAGCCGGCAAACATCTTGAAATTCTACGGCGTAGTGGGGGGAAGTTTGCGCATCTACCTTTCCACCAAAGAGACCCAAATTTCGTCTTCTGCGCATTCCCCCACCACGTCAAAGAATTTCAAGAAGTTTGCCGGCAACTGTATTGTGGACTAGCTCTGTTACATAGTGTACACCTCGTAAAAAATAATATTTTCGATTTTCGTATCAATTTTTCATAATAAATTTAAGTTCCTGTAATGATAGTTTAACTTTTTGCCTAAACTAAGTCGGAAATATTGAAAAAAAAATGCAAACTTTGATATTGCATATCTCCATAACTTTTGATATTAGGTCATGGTTGCTTGAGCATTTTCGACTCTTTATTAAGACAGAAACCCACTTGTAAAATTTTTACTACTTACTATAAGACAGCCTATATAGGCATATAGGTATGATCATATATTTTATTTTTTTATTTTCATACTCTTATTTAATTCTTAAGATTATTGTTTTTAGTTTTTAAAATAATTAAAACTATGTGCCTAAGTTATTAAATTTTTGTACTCGAAGATCAATTTTTAATCATTAAAATATTTTTATAAACTCCGTTAATCGCCGATGAAATAATTGCCTATTTAAAAATATATTATATCATTGTTAAATTTGGTGTCGTAGTAAAGGTCTCGAGAAGTGATACGGAATTATTGTTAAATCTAAAAATATTTTTGTTTCCATGATTGTTGGTTCATTATTTACATATTATCTAAAATATATTTATCCATATTCCTTACTCAAAACATGCACTAAATTTTAATTCTTAAAATATTTTTGCATCTATTGTTAACACAAATAAAATATTTATAAAATAATATATTTCATTGTTTAATTTTCAATCGCAGTATTGTTCGCAATGAGTTAAGTCGGCAAGTCGCCACGTGATCGTCCGCGAGCGCGCCTCTCGCGATCGTTCGGTAGCAATATCGACTCTATCGACAAAATCGACCGGCGGTGGGTAGCAAAACCGCCACTTTGCAATCAATATATCTTTATATTGCGGAAACAACAAAGAAAATCTTTAAAATGGGTATGCAGATTTTAACACATCCTTAATATGTATCAAGTAAAATAATAAAAAACAGGAAAATGTGTAAGGGAAATACTTAAAACGTTTTTTTTGATTCCTGAACATTTCATATATATGCAACGTGGCGGTTTTGCAGCCAGACGCCACAAATGTACGATAGGTCGTAGGCACCCAAAAAAAAACTTCCATACCTACTTTCCCTTATAAAAATATAGCTTCATCTCTGTGAGACGTCTAAAATATATCTTGATTAATGATATCCCTCTGGGGATACAATCCAGTATTGCGTTCTTGAAAAATTTGGACATACTTAAAATATTCTGAGTAAAAATATATCATTTAGGGATTGAGCCCACTGGAAATGTGAATTTGTCAGGTCTAAAGAGCAGTAAAAAATTGTCAATATGTGCAGAAGAGTGGCGCGTGGGAATGTGTGGCAAAAGAATTAAACACAAAAACTTTTGCAATTTGCAACAGAATTACCCGTCTAGTCTTCTTATATAACTAGATTGTCGGTGTTGACATACCGGACGATGAAAACATGCTGTTAGTAGGGAAGAGGGGGGCATAGTGGAGTATCTTATATTAAGGGGGGGGTAAGGTTTTTAACTTTTTTTTTGCATTTTATTTTTAATTTTTTAAATGAATGTGTAACATCGCAAGAATATCGTGTCAAAATTTCAAGTCAATCGGAGCAAAATTGACGAAATTATGAACATTTGAGCATACTCAGACTGATTTTCTATACCTGCTCGGGCAGCTAAGAAACGCGCTCATCTGAGGACTACTGGACGTGCTATTGTATTGGAAGAGTTTTGCGTAGACAAGGACAAAAAGATGCTGATGATGAAAGCTCTTTGCTGTGTGAACATGGCATCGACGATTATGTGTAAGTATAAAATAAGTGTTGAGTTTTATTTTGAATTTTACAGTGTGCAAAACTTTAAAGCGTTTTCCCCACATCTCACTTTTTCAAAGTCGGTGTCCATCATAACTTCAAAACTACTGTACCGATCCTTTTGAAATTTTGAACACTATTTCTGTACATAATTTACAAGGTAACGCTGGAGACTTTTTTTCAAATTTGTTATTAATTTTTATTTTTTAATAACAAATTAGTCGATATTTCCAAAAACCCTCCCAGCGTCACCTGGGAAAACCTATTATCTAACGAATGAACTTTGATTTTTTCATTTCAGATGATCTAGCACCAAGTTATTTATGATGGACTCCGCAATTCTACTTTTTTCCGAGACACGTCCGAATAATTGCTGCCATTGCCGTATTTTTTAATATTCTTCTTGAAAATTTTACACAATATTCTACAAATGTCATACTTTAATGTACCATTGGTTTTAATAAAGAAATTTTAACTGTGTCGTCACAAAAAATTCACAAAAACATGCCATTTTTTGTAAGAATTAACCTTACCCCCCCCCCCTTAAGCAGAGCTTATTTGGCAAAATAAGAGGTTTGACAAAAAAAAAACGCGGAATTTTTGTATGTCGTGGATTATGTATGCAATGGAGAAGCTTACTATTTTTTTTTTCAATGAATGGAAATGAAAATTTGAGTAAAATTGAACGAAAGTATAGAATTTTAAATTAGCATTTTGCATGAATAATTTTGTTCCTCCCGGTGTAGTCGCGCCTCGTGCGTGACGTCACAGGTGAGTTGGAGGTTAATCATTTCGCGCTAAAATACACTAATATTAATACTCCTTTTCTCCGTTATTTATTGACACATTTCAACAATTTGTCACAAAATGTTAGCGCATTTTACATATATTATAAAACTTCTACATTTTCCGACTGTAGTTATTGTAAGCCATATTAGATGTTTTCTTTATTGTTGGCTGACGAAAAGGTTACACGCGTTATGGTGTGCTCGGCGATTTTTTTACTTATGGAAAAATGTAATAAAAATTTCAACACTTCCGGCCAATAAACAACATGCTTACGATGCCTTATTTATGAGAATACACCGGACATGGCCTCCTGCGACTTCTTCCTATTGCCGAAGATGACAAAAAAAACACGAAAGGAAGATGTTTTGCCTATATTAACAAGATAAAGACAGATTTTCTGAAGTAGCCAAAACTGTATTCCAGAAGGGCTTCATAGATTGGAAAAAGCGCTGACACAACTGTATTATATTTGATGGGAACTACTTTCTACAGGATAAAATTAATATTGATGAATAAAAATTGATTTGAGATAAAAGAAAATTCCGCGATTTATTCATGAATACCTACCGGTTTTTTC
>JADDOH010013974.1:0-20994 GCA_016648135.1 Agrypnia vestita
TTTTGCGATGCTTCTGAGAAGGCGTGCTGTGCAATTGCGTACTTCGTTGAGGAGGAAGAGGGCGGCATTAACTTAGCCTTCGTCTCAGCGAAGTGCAAAATAGCACCATTGAAGCCTCTCTCAATTCCGCGGATGGAACTACAGGCGGTGCTCATTACCGCGCGATTGGCGGAAACCATCAGGAAGGAGCACCGCTGCGACATCTCCAGGACGGTATATTGGACCGACTCCACGACGGTCCTGTGTTGGCTGAGGACCGGTCCACGGACATATTCGGTATTTGTCGCCAACAGACTGGGCGACATCGACGAGCTGACGGACACCACGGCCTGGAGATGGGTACCTACTCGACACAATCCCGCTGATATTGGCACGCGGGACGGAGAGCCGCCGGATTTGACCGCCGGCGGCATGTGGTTCAGCGGCCCGAGCTTTCTGAGGAGGGGTGAGTCAGCCTGGCCGAAGGAGAAGAATCATCCGCCACCTGAAGTGGCTCAGATGGAAAGGCGCCCGGAGACAGTACTAGTGACCCGGCAGCCGGCCACGGGGGGAGCGCTACCAGACATACAGCGCTTCTCGTCCTGGACCCACTTACTACGAGCCACTGCATGGGTACGGCGCTTCGCGGCGAACTGTCGCCGCCCGGCCGCCGCGCGCGTCCGCCGAGACATTACGGCCGACGAGTGGGCCGCGGCCGAACGCGCCTGAATTTTACACGCTCAGGCAGAGACATTTTGGCCTGAGATGAAATCTCTCCACGATGGGACATCAGTACCGCGGACCAGTCGCTTGCACCACACGACGCCCCATTTGGATGCACATGGCGTCATCAGGATGAGCTCGCGACTAGAGGGCACGACGACAGAAGGGATACCGCCGGGACTACGGGCGCCCGTCATACTAGACGGTGGCCACCCGTACACGCGGCTAATGGTGCGTCACTACCATGAGCGCGCGAATCACCCGGGCACAGAAAGGACCGTAGCAGATGTACGTGAGAACTTTTTTGTGCTCAGATTGAGACCTGTGGTGCGCCGGGTGAAATTTGAGTGCCAGCGATGCCGTATTGAGAAGAGCCAGCCGGCCCCGCCGATGATGGGCCAGCTTCCGGACTGCCGGCTGGCACACCACACACCCGCATTCCACCACTGCGGATTGGATTACTTCGGGCCGATGCAGATAACCATCGGGCGCCGGAAGGAGAAGCGATACGGCGCGCTGTTCACCTGTCTCACGACGCGCGCTGTGCATATGGAGCTAGCCGAATCATTGTCAGCTGATTCGGCCATACTTGCCATCAGGAGGATGGCCGCGCGCAGAGGCCATCCGCGCTTCCTGTACTCGGACAATGGAACGAACTTCAGGGGCGCGGAGAAGGAGATGGCGGTAGCCCTCGTCGAGCTGAAGGAGGACTCGCGGATGAAGGATCATCTCGCTGAGAGCGGGGTTGAATGGCACTTCAACCCCCCACTTGCCCCGCACATGGGCGGCGCATGGGAGAGCCTGGTGCGGTCTATCAAGCGCGCACTGGAGGCTACATTGAAGGAGCGGGCTCCACGGGAGGAAACATTGAGGACCGTGCTGGCTGAGGCGGAGTTCACGGTCAACAGCAGACCGCTGACACATGTTTCGGTGGACCCGAAGGACGACGCACCTCTCACCCCCAACCATCTGCTACTAGGGGCGGCTGGCAGAAATTCGCATCTCGCGATTTACAGCGCACTGGATGAAAATGTTTGTCTGCGGAAGCAGTGGCAGATGGCTCAACAGATGGCTGATCTGTTTTGGAGAAGATGGATGCGGGAGTATCTGCCGACTTTGGCGCGCCGGCGCAAGTGGCAGGATGCGGCGCCCGCGATCCGAGAGGGAGAGGTGGCGATCATCATGGACCCCGCTCTACCCAGAAACACGTGGCCAAGGGGACGGGTGATTGAAGCGAAGGCTGCGGCGGACGGACACGTACGTGTTGTCCGCGTGAGAACGGCAGCAGGAGATTACACCAGACCCGCTACCCGGATCATCACCATGTCACAAGGGCCGCGGATGGACCTGTCCTCCTAGCATCGGTATAGGCAAGCTATACGGGGGGAGTGTATCGGACAGGTAGAATTATGACGACGGGATGATGATGATGATGACCCGTCTGATATGACGACGTGATGATGATGACCCGTCTGAAGTCATGAATGTTGGCCCTTTCGGAGGGCCCAGATCCGTTGTATGGGCAAGCGCCGTACGCGGAGCCATGAATGTTGGCCCTTTCGGAGGGCTCAGGTCCGTTGTATGGGCCCACCTCGCCTCCAAGCGGATAGTCGGCGCGGGCAGCGAGCCGGCGTTGCGATATGTGACATCTCCGACGGAGGGCGTTGGAAAAGTTCCACGAAGAAATTGCATTTTTGGTCTTATCTTGTAAAGTGTTGAAATATTTGAAATACTTAAGAAAATGAAATATTTAAGTTTGATGAAATATTTAATGAAATATCTTAAGAATGAAATATTTAAGAATTAGATAAGACATTTGTAAATGTAATATTGAATAAAATTGATGTTTCGTGGTCTTGATATACAGGGAAAGCTCGCGCGATGGGAATAAAATCATTTTTAAATCGCGCGGAGCGCCGCGGACTATCATAGAATGGCCGCTATTTTGATGGAATTTATGTAAATGTCCTGCCTCGAAGAGGCGAGGAAGTAAAAATACATAAGTATTTAAATGTGCCAAATGAGTCCTTTGTGTGGTATTGTAAAGTAGAAATTAAAATAAAAAATGTTTAAATTGAGAGTAAAATATCTCGCGTGGGCCCTGATAAACTCGCTTGACCGCGCCGCCTGTATGTATGCAGCCCGCGCGGGTAATGGAAAAAACCCGGCGCCATAGTGGCGCCGTGCAGCTGGAGTCAAGGGCCACCAGCGAATATTTTTGAACTCTGATTACGGACGTTACAGACGTCCTAGCGAGCTGAAACATTTTTTATTGTGTTCCTCATGTGAACATCTATGGGAGTGATATGTTTTTGCGTGTCTGAAAGTTAGCTAGTGCGCTTTATTTGTGGTGACACACTTTGTCTGCCTATTACGCAATTAATATCTATCCGACATACTTGAAAATATCACCAAAGGATGCGCTTGGTTGAGATCTATCTAATGGTATAACTTAGAATCTCGTAAAATCATGTTTACTATTTTTAACCGAATTAAATGTAAATTAATTCTTGAAAATGCCGCGGTAAATCGGCATATTTTGTTGAATAACTAGGTAAATTCACTCTTGCGGTTCCAGTAAACGACATCATCCTATGGGCAAGACATAGATTGGTATAGATGATGTGTTAAAATCCCCGGGGGGGTGGCGTTTAATTTGCTATCGATTAAAATATTTAATTTTAATCCGCGAATCGGCACGGGAGGCCGTCATTTTGCGCTCCGAGCGCCCGGTGAATCGAGCGCGCTGATTGGTCGGCCGCGCTAGTCAGGGGGAAGCTTTCCGGTCTGTATAAATATCGCGCCGGGCGGGCGAGTGCCTCATTCTGCTGGGAGCCTCTGCCGAGTACGCCTACTGGAACATTTTATTCTGCGTTTCACTTCACACCCTGCTTGACCCCTGCTTTTCTTCTTTGGATTTGGACTCTGGATTTTCTACTGACTTCTGCATTTGGATTTGGCTACGATTTTGGATTTATTGGACTTGTTTTACCACCTGAGGCGACGACTTGGCACGGATTCTGGACTTGGAGAATTTTCTGCGCTCTACACTCCCGGCCTGCTAGTACATCGGGGCTTCGGAAGCGAACTCAGCGGACCGCACCTGCTATTAATTGTTTCCGTGGGGAACAGACATATTCAACCTAAAAGTCACCATCGAGAAACTTCGCAAAAAGTCAACCCCCGAACAGTGTATGCGCTGCCAGCAATGGAAGCACTCCGCTGCCATGTGCCGAGCCCCCCCCCCCTCTGCATTAAGTGTGCCGGAGCACACTTAACAACATCCTGCACCAGGAAGCGAGAAGACGGCCCTCCAAAGTGCTGCAACTTTGGAGGTGAACACCCTGCCAACTACAGAAACTGTCCCAGCTACCCGAATCCGAGGCCTCCGAGGTATACCCCCCTTACCTCTGTAATCTCTCGAAACATCACACCATCACTTTCATACGCTCAAGCAACAAAAACCCCACTCCTTCCTACCCCCACCACCACCACACAACCCCCCCCCTCGACCCCTTCCTCAACCCACCACACCCGCTTCAGGTCTCAGCTTCTTTGCAAACTTAATAAATAACCCAAACCTACTTCAAATCATTTCACTCATCATAGAAATCATCCCCAAACTTTGTAACGCATCTTCATTATCCAACATAATCACAACCGCTATCGTAGAACTCCCCAGATTCATCACCCTCCTAAATTTATAAATAAACTTCCATGGCTAATTCGACAAACCCCACACCACTACTCATAGCTTTCTGGAATGCAAACGGACTGGCGGGAGACCGGGCCGAATTGGGGGTCTTTTTGGGCACCCATTCTCCTGATCTTCTGCTAGTCAACGAAACACATCTCAAACCATCACGTACATTTAACATACCCAACTACCACACTAACAGAAATGACAGACTCACGGGGAGGGGGGGTGGGACCATGATTCTCATCAAGCGTTCCATCACCCACTCCGTGATTCCAACACCACAAAACCTCACTCACATCGAATCCACCGCAATCCAAATTCACACAAATCACGCCGGCGTATTAAAAATTCACAGTATATACAACCCACCATGCAAACTCTACACGACGGACATTGACCTACTCACGACGGACGACACACCGACGATCCTTGCAGGCGACTTCAATTGCAAGCACGTGGCATGGAACTGTCATAAAGCAAACACCAACGGATGAAAACTCCTAAAATACATACAAAAAAAAAACATCACAGTAACAGCACCAAACAAACCCACTTTCTTCTCAACCTTCGGACACAACCCAATCATACTAGACATTGCATTACTCAAAAACTTCCCCTGACCACACCACAAATGAACTCAACTCGGATCACAATCCAGTTTTCCTGTACATCATTGACATCCACAATAAACCACAACCACCACCAAAAAAATCACACGTTAACTGGCCCCTTTTTGAAGAAACAATTAAAACCAAATTTAACATACCAAAACCTACCCTAAGCATCACCACTTTAGATTACATCATCGAAGACTTTGCTCATACAATTTCTTCAACCATTGCACAAACCTCAAAACCACCCCCCCCCCGGACTCTCCACCCAAAACCGCCTTACCCCAACACATAAAATCATTAATTTGAGCCAAAAATCGCGTCAGAAGACAATGGCAAAAATACGGCGACCATGCAGACAGATGTTTCGCAAACAGATGAAAAGAAAAAATTAAATCAGCACTTCACAAACACAATAACGAAAATTGGCAACACAAGTTGTCCAACATGAAACCAGAAAACGGCTCGATTTGGAAACTAGCCAAATCCCTCCGTTCCTCTAAAACCCCCAACACCCCAATACTCACCAGTTCAGGTCTGATCTACGAGGAGGACAAGGCAGAAGCCTTTGCTGACAGTCTTGCACTCCAATTCGAACCAACCCCCCCCCCCCTCCGACACATCACACATAAATTTCATAAACAGTTTCATAAAAAACATACTACTATCACCTCCCTCGGAGAACACACTATTTACTACACCTGAAGAAGTCAGGGCTATAATCGAATCTCGCAGCAACAAAAAAGCCCCCAGATGGAATCCCGAATAAAGCACTAAAACTTCTCCCCAATAAGGGTCTCATACTCCTCACTTACATCATCAACACGTCCTTCACACTACAATACTTCCCAAAAGCCTGGAAAACGGCTCATGTTATTCTCATACCTAAACCCGGTAAAGACCGTCAAATCTGCTCTAACCATCGCCCAATCAGCCTTCTTTCCAATATTGGCAAAATAATGGAAAAAATAATTCTCAAAAGAAAAGACTGCTTGCACAACCAGATATTCAAAACGCCATTCCAAACGAACAACACGGGTTCAGAGCACATCACTCCACCCTACACCAACTCCTCAGAGTTGTCGAATTTATCACAGATAGCTTCAGCAAAAAATTAGCTACAGGCGTAATCTTTCTAGATGTAGCAAAAGCCTTTGACAAAGTATGGCACAACGGCCTACTATACAAACTACACACATACAACATACACCCCCAACTATACGGCATACTCAAATCCTTCTTGAGTGACAGAATCTTTAGAGTAAAAATGAAATCCAATTTACTCTCATCCCCCAGAGTCATGCGTGCAGGCGTCCCCCAAGGGTCTATCCTATCACCACAACTTTACAACATATACACTAGCGACATACCTACAAAATCTCCATACAGACTCTCAAAAACCGCACTATACGCCGACGACACTACCTTTCTCACACAAGCAGTCAAACCAGATAGAATAAAACATAAACTCAAAATCAACATCACTGGTTCGTGAAATGAAGAATTGCCATAAACCCGTCAAAAAGCGCCGCGATCCTATTTTCAAAAAAAAAACAGGAATTTCTGGGAGAAAATGAAATGTGTCAAAATTAATAACGTCCCTATCAAATGGCAATCCTCCATCAAATATCTCGGCCCCACACTAAACAAAAAACTCACGTGGAAACTACACATCGAAAATACACTACAAACTGCACACAAAGCCAAAGGCAGCATTAACTGTCTACTCAACAAACATAGCACACTCAACACAAACACAAAGATTTTACTATACAAACAACTCATTAGACCCATCATAACTTACGCCAGCCCCATCTGGGCCACGGCAAAAGACATAAAAAAAAATCTATCAATTTCAAAATCTCTACATTATATACCACAAACACCCTGTGTATCGGACAGGTAGAATTATGATGGCAACATCATAAGACGACGTGATGATGATGATGATGATGACCCATCTGAAGTCGTGAATGTTGGCCCTTTCTGGGGCCCAGGTATGGGCGAATGCCGTACGCGGGGACCCACCTCGCCTCCAAGCGGATAGTCGGCGCGGGCAGCGAGCCGGCTTTGCGATCCTAGCTGAGAGGATACTGCACCGACGCGATGTGTTGACATCTCCGACGGAGGGCGTTGGAAAAATTCCACGAAGAAATTGCATTTTTTGGTCTTATCTTATAAAGTGTTGAAATATTTGAAATACTTAAGAAAATGAAATATTTAAGTTTGATGAAATATTTAATGAAATATCTTAAGAATGAAATATTTAAGAATTAGATAAGACATTTGTAAATGTAATATTGAATAAAATTGATGTTTCGTGGTCTTGATATACAGGGAAAGCTCGCGCGATGGGGATAAAATCATTTTTAAATCGCGCGGAGCGCCGCGGACCATCATAGAATGGCCGCTATTTTGATGGAATTAATGTAAATGTCCTGCCTCGAAGAGGCGAGGAAGTAAAAATACATAAGTATTTTGAATGTGCCAAATGAGTTCTTTGAGAGAAGTAGAAATTAAAATGAAAAATATTTATAAGAGAGTAAAATATCTTGGGTGGGCCCTGGTAAACTCGCCGACCGCGCCGCCTGTTCGCAGCCCGCGCGGGTTAATGGAAAAAACCCGGCGCCACGATGGCGCCGTGCGGCTGGAGTAAGGGGCCGCCAGCGAATATTTTTGAACTCTGATTACGGACGTTACAGACGTCCTAGCGAGCTGAAACGTATTACCTAAAAGGGTCTACGATTAAATTCTTTATAATATTCCGTTGCTATCTTTATTATCATAGCTATGAAATTGCATAGCTATGATAATACAAATTTTGTTTTATGTGGTAAATTGTTTTTAAACGTGTTGTTTAAACATATCAGTCAACAGGTGGAATTCGTAGTAATTGAAAAAGGGTCAATGACCTTAGTTGGTAGATCGTTCATGGAATAGTTTGATATTCAAGTATCAGGAATTAACACTTTAAGTGAAACGGTGGACTCGTATATTAATTTATTAAATGACAGTGAAGTATTACGATTGGATGTACGAACAATTAGTGAATATACATGTAATGATACGGTGTTACAACAAGTTTTAGACTTTTCGAGAACAAAATGGCCGGATAAAGTAAACAAAGAAGATGACATTTGGCATTTTTGGTTAAAAAGGTGGGAATTGTCGATCAGTGATAATTGTATTTTTTGGAAACATAGATTAATCATACCTACAGAATTACGTAAACAAGTATTAGATATGCTTCACAGAGCTCATTTGGGATCGGGAAAAACAAAAGGGTTAGCGCGTGGTTATGTATACTGGCCAAGAATAGATAAAGATATTGAGAATCTTGTGGCGGCGTGTGACATATGTTCCAGAATAGGTTCTGGTCCACCGAAGGATAACCTTCACAGTTGGTCTTTACAAGAAAATGTGTGGTCACGTATTCATATTGATTTTTTTGGACCTGTAGCAGGGAAATGTTTTTTAGTTATTTGTGATGCGACTTCAAAATGGCTCGAATGTTTAGAAATGCCAAGAATAAACACGGTATGCACTATCGCGGCGTTAAAAAAATTATTTACGCAATTCGGAGACGTGCAAGTCATTGTTTCGGATAAAGGAACGGCGTTTATGTTAAACGAGTTCCAAAATTTTTGCCAGGAACGGGGAATCAAGCATTTGACATCGCCTGTATTTTCACCAGCCTCGAACGGTCAGGCTGAAAATACAGTTAAAACGTGTAAAAATTTTTTGAAGAAAATAACATTCGGTAACAAGTTTCCGTCAGATTACGCGGATAAATTGGATAAATTTTTGATAGATTATAGAAATTCGCCACATAGTTCGTCAGGCTTGGAACCTGCGGTATTAATGTTTGGTAGAAGATTACGTACAACGTTCGACATGTTCATACCCATAGAAAAAGCGTGCAGTTCGAGAAAAGTGAACAAAGAAACGGTTAAGTGTTTAGAAAAAAGTCAGGACAGGCAATCTTTTTATTTTGGGGGGAGAAGGAGGAAATATTTGGATATTGAACAAAAATGTTTTGTTAAAGATTTCAGAGCAGTAAATAAGATTACATGGGTTCCAGGGAAAATTATAAAGAAAGTGGGGAATTCCATTTATTTGGTCGCAATTGAAAGTACTCATCAAGTATGGAAAAGGCATGTTAATCAAATAAGAGCCAAGTAACGTTGTACGGTTGATGTTGGAAAAAGGGTTCGACCGACTGAAGCTTCAAGGATTGCTTCATGGGTCGGACCGCTCCTCCAGGTTCGCTAAGGGTTGCTGACGGGTGCTTTCTGTTTCAGATGCAGTATCCGTGTGACCCCGCAGACAGAGGACACCTGCTCCGGAGGAGGGGCCTTCTCCACGGAAGATTTGTAGGAACCAGTAAAAGGGGGGGGGTTCGAAAGATATGTGTGGGGGAGGTGTGACGAATGTGCGGACGCTTGGATGAGGGAGAGGCAAGCGTGCGAGCGAGAGGAGTGAATGGCGCCCGTGCTGTTGTGCCGCACCGGGCAGAACGAGATTCACCGGGGTCCGAATCAGTTGTACATATTGTACTATAAAGTAGTGTCTCCAATAAATGTTGTTACCTACGTAACGCGTATTACTAGAAGAACCCGATTATTCCCAAGTGCGGAGGCCGAGTTATATTGCCTACGCACGCAAGAACATCACAGAAAATAGTAAGAATATTGATGTGACACGTATTACGTGTTCGCATCTCTATTTTAAAAAAATAATAATAATAATAAAATAAAAAATAAAATAAAATAAAAAAAAGCACCTGCGAAATGCCTTAAATGAAGATTAACGAAATTATCAACGTGACTATTATTTTAGTGTTCAATGAACTATTTTCAGGAGAATGTGGGATTGAGATCTTTATAATTGGTGTAGCGGTTTGTAATAATAAAATGCGATTATTATAATTACATATTGGTACATTGAGATTTGTTCAAGTGCGAGAATCGTTCATTAGCGGGAATTCAAAAATTGAGGAGATGTTGGAGTTGGTTATCAGATGAGAGGAAAAAACAGAAACGACGATCGCAGCGTGAATTTAGACCACAAATAAGACGAAAATCCTATCTTTGAGATGACTGGATTCTGGCGAGTTGCAAGGAAGCCTTCTTTCTTCAATGATCTGTTCCAGCTGCAGACACAAACTCCACTTGAATCGCCAATTAATTAAGTTATACCGAAAGGACACAATCCACGGTTTTACAACAGATGCAGTAATTATAATGTGTTTTTTTCACGCGTAGAATATGAATACAAACAATAGACGCGGTAATTACAATAAGTAGCTTCTTTACTCGAAGACAATTTAGAAGTGACAGCGGGCGGTAGAAATAATTAATTATATGTGGTTGAGCCCATAAGGACGACAGATGTCGCTAGGCGTATTAAAATGGGAAGGTAGACGGATTGGGAATTAATTAGGAATAAAGAAAGGATTATGAGGACAAGGATTGGTGGACCTCCATCTTACCGAAGTCCGATCCAGCCACAACAATCGTCTCTACCTTTCCAGATCTATAACTGGCCAAACCAATAATATAAAACTGTCCCTTTACCGAAATTATTAAATCATTTTTTTAATTAACTTTTTTGAAATTTTGTTTGTGATTATTTAACTTATTTCCATTTCGTTAAAACAGGAAAGATTTAATATTATTTACACTTATTAGGTTGTCAGAAAAGTTATTTAATCGACGCAGGCTTAAGTACGTTTTAATAGGTATAAACAGATGTCATTGTTTGTATGTCGTATAATATAAAAGAACTAGTTTAGATTATGTATATTCGATGTTAAGATTAGATGATAAATATTTTATTGGTCAAATTACGCTTATGACATTTTATTTTATATTAATTTTAACTATACAATAAAACATTCATTTTACCATTGCAGCAATGCAATGGTTGTATATGAAAACCGGGTTGCAGTGTTTAGGAGAAATACTGGCAAGTTCCT
Source organism: Agrypnia vestita (assembly GCA_016648135.1). NCBI lineage: Eukaryota > Metazoa > Arthropoda > Insecta > Trichoptera > Phryganeidae > Agrypnia > Agrypnia vestita. Next base: position 10,991 of record JADDOH010013974.1, read on the forward strand.
GCCAAATTCGGTTAACCAAATTAGTTCCATGGATAACTTCCTGAGTACATTCTCGCTTCGGACCAGTTATTTGATCGGAAGTAAGAGTAATAGAAAAAAGCACAGATGTTTGCGTTTGCCACCAATCAAAATACCCGTTATCGAAAAAACCTATGCTTTATACTTAATTATACTCTAACTACGGATCAACATATATCGACCCTATGATAATATTTTATGCTCCATTTTGGAGAATATTCCGCATCTAACAATTAAGACGATGAGTTTGGCATCCATCATTTAAACGTATCGGATACATAATATACTTCTACATCAAGTTTTTTCTAAAATACAACTGAAATTTTCACACAACCTCTTTATTGGACACCATAATATTGAGATACCAATTTTAAGTTAATTTTTAAAAATATTATTAGAAAAAATCAGTAATGAAATATGAAATCAATTAGTAATCTGAAATTCAGAAATATATAGAATAATATTTTGATAAATTCGCTCCCTTCATCATCATCATCATTCTTGGCACTACAACCCTTGGTGGGTCTTGGCCTCCTCAATAATTTTCCTCCACTCATCTCGGTCTAGTGCCAGCTCTCTCCAGATCGAAGCTCTAAGGCAGAGATATCTTTGAGGACGTTATCACTCCATCTTAGTTTCGCTCCCATTCGCTCTTACCCTATATAAATACATTATATTTATATCATTCACGTACGCTGATATCTACGAATATAAATACTTGAAGAAACTTTGAGGGATCAATTGTCCGGGGAAGAATGTGTAAGGGATCAACTAGCGGGGGATTAACTGACAGTGGTGAATTATCAGGGGATCAATTATCGGGAGACAAGTCGAGACCGTCGAAATCATTTCATGTTGGAGTTCATAATGAATAATTATTCAAACAAACAGGGACCAACCAAAACGTTTCCTTGAACAAATGCCGAGAATTAATGGTTCTTATTGTCACGGTTTCGCAACACAAACTCAACTGATTACAATTTCGTAATTTGCACTCATTCCGTTGAGAATATTCTGAATATATTGAGAATATTTTACACGTAGGAACTTTTTACACTCGTTACTGTCGATGTTCGCTCGGATCACAGTGCATGTTCACTGCCATGCAATTTATATGAAATGCTCTCTCTCAAATCATCTGGCATGCTTCCGTGTATTCTACTGGTTTCAGGGTATTTTAAATTTATTCCAATTTGAATGTTTTTAATGTATGTGGAGTCCAGCGTGATGGAAAATCCTCGATCTTCTTGTTCTATTAGAAAAAAAAATCGTTCTTCTTATTGTATTTGAATCTCGTGACAATATTTTTTCTGTCTTGAGAGGGTCTGAAGAAGAATTGGTTAATCCAAGTCAGCTATGCCGATGCTATCCTATCTGTTCTCCGTAGATTCGTATGGAATCAAATTTTGGATTCTGAGAAGGAAAGAAAAAGACTATTAACCGCGAGACGAAGAAAGCCCTCTTTTTACTCCCTTTATATTAACTCGTGGCGTCTGCTTGCTTGCCGTCAACAAAAAATTTGGGATCGATTTTTGACGCTTTTCCCGTGATCCAATCGACCTGAAACTTGGCAAGCAGACTCGTGGTGACGATCAAGAAGATCTATCAAATTTTCGTTAAAAAAAATTAATAATTATAGTATAATTTCGGATTTTTATAAATTTTATTGGTTTTTTCAAATTGGAATCATTAGAAAAGTTTGATTAGCAACGGCGCGGCGGCCCGATAACGACGCGGAATATTTTCTAAATTTGAATTACTCCGTCGGTATAATAGGTACATCACTAGGAATTTCGAAAATTTACAAAACAATTGGTTCACAGATGACAACAAAATTGGGTTTTTTGGGAAAAAATCAAATAATAATTTATTTATTTTAGATTTTTTTTATTTTTTTAGATTTCTGCTTAGTTTTGAAGAATTCTACATTAGGTACTCAAATCTGATTCTGACTAAATCATTTGACGCTGGTACGATATTGATGATAATTGAATCTATCAAAATCTTGACATATCAAAACATCTGATATTTTAGAAATATATTAAATTTCTGTAAGTTTAGTGTTATGTTATATGTTTTAATTCGTCTTTAATTATTATTATATTTTACAAAGAAAGGGAGTATAGTAAAAACTTGTTTTTTATGGGTTACTTTTTTTATTCGGAACTCAGTACTGAAGACAGGCTTTTCATGAAATACAGGAAATCAATTCTTTCATTATTTAGGCCTATTGCTTAGGCTTATAAGGCTTATTATAGAAGAAAAAGAGACGATTCGGAGAAATTAGTGATACCGAATGTGCTACTTGTACAAGGAATGAATTCCTTGGAAAAAAAATCGGTAGAAATCGAGGCGACTTTATTCGCAATACTTCCAGAAGTCCAGGATCTTATATAAATGCTCGGGGCGTTTGCGGCAAGTTCAGTTGTTATTCTGACAGAAATGAAACCACAGAAGCGACCACAGAAAGCAAAACAGACAGCGGACGATACCACAGACTAACGGCGGAGTAGGGTGCCTATATGCGAATTTTTTTACTGCGAACTTAAACGATACAAACGACGCAATAGTATACCAGGATAAGTGGAATCTTCTCGATTAATACTCCAGCAAACTAAATTAAATTATTATTTATTATGCGAATTACGGAATAGTGCCTCATTTGAGTTCGTGCTCAGCTTTCTTTATTTATTAAAAGTTTAATTGTATTTCAACGTCTTATTTCGTCTCCCACTGCCGCGATCTTGTGACGATATCATAAAGAGCGAAGATTACTAATTGAATATTTGCATATTCTTTTCAAAATAAAACTAATTTCAACTGAAACTCGATACTTCTCGACAAACGGACACAAATAAAATTTCACTTCACAAGTTGTGAAAGAAATGATACTTAAAAATTATACGAATGCGACTTACAGTCGCTCTGAATTAATGCAAAGATATTTTTAATGCACTTATACGTTTTTCTTATTGTTGTGCAGTGTTCAAACGACTTCGCGATGCAATATTCTTGTTTATATTTATTTTCCTTATACTGCGCTTGATAATTTAAAAACTTCCTGACGGTTCTGTGGAATATTTTAATTTAATTTAGTTGGGTAAACAATACCACAGAAGTGTATAAAATTTAATTTCATCACAAGAAGTATGAAGGTCAATTATTAACAGGCACGTGCGGTGACTAAGTACATTGAAGTATGACATTTACGCATACATATATTATGGAAAAAATAACGAAATTAAATATTTATGACTAATGCGGTATTGTCACTTTTGGAGACTGTGCAAACAGAAAATCGAGGATTTCTCAGCGCTCTGGACATTTTACAGAAAAATGGAAATTGCTAGAGAGGTCAAAAATAAACTATTAGATTCGCGAAATGTTCATAAGTTCAATGACGCCATAGAGACGATCAATATGTTGTGACGTTTCGTGTTTTTACAATCGAAATCAGTGTCAAGAACCAGCGGCGAGTAAACGACCAGTGACTATAAATTATGAAAGTAAATACCAAGCGTTCAAAAGTGAATAAGTGCGACCACAAATGTGCGGATATCCTCGAGAGACGAATATAAAGTGATGCACAAACGACTGATTAGTGCGCCATTATTATGAATTAAAGAATAATGCTGCAATTTGATTCGTGTCCAGTGACTTTAGTGTTAAATTAAATTAAATTAAAATCTGAATAAAATTAAAATAATTGTGATAAGAATATTATTATAGGAATTTGTCGATTATTTTTCAAAATAGATGTTTACGTAAACGTCAAGCTTCAGTAAATTCACTGCACACCCTTGATTATTACTTATTCATATATGTAATAATCAAGGGTATGTAATGAATGTCTGGTTCACGACTGAAAGTAGTTATATCAGCAAATCCAAACAATTGGAGAATGGAAATTGGGTAGTGCAATGTCCTCTGGTCGACGCTCTCAGGTACGGCAGATGAAATAAATTCAAGATAAGTGCGCACTTAGACAATTGCAGTCAGTTTATTATTACTTTAATAATTTGAAGTAAGAAAAATAATGCTTAAAAAAATACATTATGTTTATGACAAGTCATTGTTGTGATATCAAAAGGACGTATGTTGAAAAACCCATTGTGTTTTAGGCATAGGTTATGTTTGGTTATTAAACTAATACGAATTCATCATTTTGAGTAAAAAAAATGACATTTTGTGAGATAATAAAATACAACGAGACGTTATAACACGTTAAAAACGATTTCTTAGAATTAAAATTATAATTAATGTACATGTACCATACATTTCTACAAATGAAGTGTTTTTATACAGCAATACCTCCACAATAATCTCATTTTTATTCAAGAGTACCACCTGAAAGGGTGGCAGATGTTTTCATCAGATTTGGCACACGCCGCGGTGGAGGTTCCCAAATATTGGGCAATGGCCTCGCGTTTCCGGTACCTGGAGAGGTTCCAGCGCCGCTTCACAAATTGCCAAATCGTGTCGGGCTTATGTCGGGCATTTGGTTCGGGATACCAAATAGAACACGGTGCCCAATCCGAGATAAACACAATTGCCATTTATTGTATTGCGACGTTTATAAATTTGGTAACTTTTAGTGACAAATTTATGTATCCTGATAAAAATGTTGTGTATATTTATATTTCTACGAAGATTATTTTATAAATAAATCCCACCTCTTAGACTGTATAAGTAATATACATAAAACAAAGGGGCAAATAAAGATACCAACATTAAGAACCACCAAAGCACAATTGTACATACTTGGGAGTTAAATGGCACAACATATTGTTGTCGCAAAACAAATTACAAGAAAGAAACATTCCAAAATATGAAGTTTATGAAAGATGTCGAATCCTTGATTTTGCACAACGATGTATTGTAACATTTAAACAATCTATTAAAATAATTTTTAAAAATTGCGTCACACTTGTTCTAATAAATTACTAAATTCTAATAAACTATGTTCTAATAAATAAAACTATGTTCTAACTATATTCTGTGAAAAATTTGTAATTTGCATAATTTAAAAATCCATTTTTTTATATTTATTAATATGTTAATATGCTGTTAATTTTCCCTAAAATAAATAAATAAATAAAATGGTTTTTGTATGATAAAAATTACTACTTCTAAATGGTTCCCGCTTTTGTACTTTAATTAGGTTTGTAAATACTCCTCCCATAAGCTCGAGATATTGGATCATTTTATGGGGAGTTTAAGGTCATTAAAATAATGTCACGGGATCGTGGCTGTGGGAGACAAATGAAATACTGTAAATCGATTATCGTTTTATTAATTTGAATATTAATTGATTGATTCACTTGACACAATTTTAATCGGAGCGCTGTTCTCTAATTCGTACTTAATTGTTTCTATAATATTTCCGATTCTCTGGTTTGTATAGCTTTGATTACTATAAAAAGCTTCTCAGACGGTAAATTTAACTTCGGTAAATTTATTTTCGCCTGGTCACACCGAATCACCTCAATTTATTTCTGTACTCGCGTTCGCGCTAGTTTCTATGGTTCGCATTGTCTAAAAAACACAAAAACTAAGTGTGCAGTAGCCCGGCCAATCTCCTTTTATAGTCAATGTCACTCGCGATGCTTCCAGAATCCAGCGGACCATCCTAGACCCTTCCAACAACTTTCAATTCGCTGTCAATCGTGTAGAGTTCTGTAAAATGCTCGATAATATGCAATTACTTCCACTTTTATTTACCATCTTCTGACAATATATTTTAGGTTTGTAGTGTTACCTTTGTGAAAAAACAATTCCGAACATGATTTTTTTGGAAAGGAAACGGAGAATCTAAATTTGTGATAAATATTTACACACCCTTTTAACAGGCAAACCTCGAACTTTCGTAGTCCAGTGAACATGGCGCTGGATTGAAAAAACGGGTATTTCGGGTTCGATTTTCACGAAGGTGACGCTGTAATACAAAATATGATTGTCTTTTTAAAAGTCGCATTACAACATCACACTAATAAAATACTAAAACAAAAAGAAATTCATAATTAACTGCAGTCAACCCATAAAAGTGTTCCAGTACATATAATATAAACTCATGATCAAATCATAATTTTATATATATAAAACGGCTTCAATGTTTAAAAGAACAGTTGAAATAACTCAGTCACAACAGTTTACTTGAATATTGCAACCAGCTGCTAGGAATAGGCCAATGGTTCCTTGTAAGGCCGATCAGTTGCCAAGTTACCTTTATAATTTTTATTTCATTATATAGGTTATTGACCACTTATTTGATATCGGTAAATAACTCATTAAAATTATTTTTAAAACATTTTCACATTCACGACTCCACGGGAAAAACAATGAATGTCACTTTTTTGTGAAACTGACCTTTTAATGCCATCTGTTGAATTTTGGGGTATTATTTTATACAAAAAATCAGAATCGGGTAAAACCGTCGTGGTTCACTGTAATGGTTAAATTTATATCTGTTTAACCAACGCAAGAAACAGGAATAACCGCCCACCGAACGTTGAAAAACGTCGTTGTCAAATTGACAGTACATACATTTAATTTCCGTACATAGATAGAATATGTTTATATAGTAATAAGTTGATTCAATATTAATATAAAACGAGCATTAGTGAAAGAAATATGGACCTTGAAATTACAAAAAACTGTTTTTCTCTAAATAAACATTTCTTGACATTCATTGTTTTTCCCGTGGAGTCTTCATATACATACTAAATTTTACGATAGTATTCAAGTAATTTTAGTTAAGTACTTTTGACGTAAATTTAATATGAGTGTTTAATTTTTCTTTTTTATTGAAAGACCTTTTTCATTTTGATATTTTGATATTCACAATGTTAGTTTTAAGTTAAACGACTGATTTATTTTATCTGCTATATATGGAGCCTTGTTCCTTGCAAAATTTAATAAATAATCAATAACTCTGGAATAAAAAAATGTTTTATAACTTACACAATAAAACGAAGTGTTACTTAATAATTTTCTTGTTTCATTTATTCAGTAAATAAAGAAATAATAATTGTTTATTTGTTATGGTAATCAACTATGGTCCACCCACCTTATTCAAATTAAACAAATATCGCTATGTTTAATATATACTCATTTCAATATCATTATATCTTCTCATTTTTACCATGACAGAGCACATGCCCCGCCAGACAATTGATCCCGTTAAATTTTCAATGCTGATTCTAACGCTAATCTGGTCTGGACGTTCTTAATGAAGATACAGGAGTATCGAAACCAATCAACGTTAACTCAAATAATGTGGTTTTCATCTGTGTTTTAAATTATTTAAAATAAAAAGTAAAAGCTTTCAAATAATTTAACTCTTACATTTTCGTTGTTATTTACTTTACTTTTATTTTTTTATTTTTTATTTTATATTACTTATTTACTCTAACTTTAAAAAATAAAGTAATAAAAATTTGGGAGAGTTGTTTTAAAATTTTTTATTATTATGTGCTTATTATTTTCATATTTCGTTTCTCACTTTTTTGTTTATTGTTTTTTTCTGCCTCACTTGATTAGCTTAGCGTTTTAGGATTTAAAATAAAATATTGTTACAGGAGTCGTTCGTAATTGAGTTCCAGTTAATATAATATATATATATATATATATATATATATATATATAGTATTTATATGGTATAAATTTATTTTGTAAATAATAATAATAGTTTTTATTAATATCTTATTTTTTGAATTGTATTACTTGAATTGAATTGAAGGCAGTCGACTGTTTACATAGCAAAAAGAGAAGAATATAATTTAGTATAATACATTACAATAAATTTTTAAATTAACAAATATATAATAAATTTAAATTTAATAAAATAAATAGTATACATTACAATAATTTTTTTAAATGAACAAATATATATAAAAAATTGAATTTGATAAAATAATTAGTACACATTACAATAAATTTTTAAACGAACAAATACATAATAAATTTAAATTTGATTAAATAATTAGGAACAGAAATACAAAATTATCGGTAAAATAAGGTAAAGCAAAAAGAGAAATCGAAATATTATATAAATTACAAAATTCAATATATTGTTGTGTTATTAAAATTGTGAACCTGTAAATACTCCATATCACTAAATTAATAAATAAAAATACTCAATAAGTTTGACTGTTTGTCTGTTCGTCTTTCCATAAATTCAAAACTTGCTGAAATTAAAACTTTAGATAATTAATTCATAGAGCAATCAGTGCGCGGCTCAAGCAACACGCAAAGGTCGAAATTACACGGTCATGACATTTTTATATTATTATTCTACTCTATTTAGTTTTTGATTTAAGCGAATTGCCACTTAAAGAAAAAAACAATTCATTTCGTCAATTTTCTGCTTCAAAATCTTGCAATTATTATGTCCCGTCACTTTTCACGGATGTGCACTGTGCAGCTAGTTTGATGGTAAAAACGCAAATATTATAATTTAAAATAATTTTACTGTGATTTTTTTCCTTTAATCTTAATATAAATAATAATTACATCTAGTTTACAACATTTATATGAATTTTATAATATTTTTTTAATTAAATCACACTGGACGCCGAAGCTTTTGTGACTTTTCCGACAAAGCCGTGACCACTTAAAACAAGTAAAAAATGTTATGTCGAAAGATTAATGAACATTGTCCTTTGTCTCTTTATACGAATGTAAATTAATATTACTTTGTTTACAAATGCCATAAAATACCTCAAAGGCATTTTAGTCTGTTGCGGGCAAAATATATTAATTATTTTGATGAATGTGGTTTACTTAATATCAATTTAATTTGTGTTTATTATTTTATTTATGTCGAAGTGGTGATAAATCCTTGTTTTGACATTGTCAGTAAAATTTAATTTAAAAAATAAATAAATATTATTAATAACGTTAACTGTTAGAAAAGTACATTGACATTCTATCGGTTAAGTTGTATATATGACGCTATAAAAATCATATTTATTATGTTCTCATTGCTGTCTATTTCTTTACATTTCAAACCTTTCTTTTACTGAATTGCTGGCAAACGTTTCGCGGTCTCAACTAGTGCAAGCTTCAAAACAGACTCGAGTATTTTATTTTTAAGGTTATTTTTATGATTTTAAATACATATTAAAATATAAATTTATTAATTTTAAACATGTTGAACATAAAAGCAAAAAAAAGTAAATATATATTATTAGCAAGCGCGATGCAAGCAATTTTAATTCAGACATGATTCTTATGACCATGTACAAGTATGTATGTTTTTTTTTACTAAAGATGCACACATGGAATGCGTGTTGCATAAATATTCTTATTGTTTTAAATTTCATTACCGATAAATCGGCGTTTATTGGACAAAAGACATTTAATTGCTTGATACATTCACGCATAATTCTTATACATAAGGGATAATATATAGCAAGCCTCTCAGCCAGTCGTTAGACATAGAAAAACATGTTCTGAGTCAGGTAGCTTTTTTTGTCATTTTACTACCTTAGATCGATATTTAATATTTATTTTGAAAGATATTTTGGAAGTACCTACATATAGTAAAAATCAAACAAATAAAGAAATGAAAAGAAAATAAGTAAAAATGTAAGCTAAACGAAACCACTATGAAAATAGGATTAACTAGTTGGTTTGGAAGTTCTTAGGTTTTCACGACCATTCAGAATTATCTAGTTTGTATTATGCCGTATTTTTATGACTTTTCTGGCCGACGTTTCGGATCTATTACAGGGTCCAACATCAGCCCTTATGATAGACTCTGCAATAGAATTCGAAATGTCGGCCAGAAAGGTCATAAAAACATGGCATAATACCCCAGAAAACACAACCAGAAAATAACCAACTGGTTATTTTCTAGTTTGTGCTCAAACCACCGACCACTAGATCATTAGGCGAGAGTCAAGACCACTATACTAACAAGCTACTCTCAATAAAAACAATATTAATGTCTGGGAAAGGCCTGTCTGTCTAAAAAAAGTTAATTG
>JADDOH010013975.1:0-49223 GCA_016648135.1 Agrypnia vestita
CCATGTTCACACAGCAAAGAGCTTTCATCATCAGCATCTGTTTGTCCTTGTCTACGAAAACTCTTCCAATACAATAGCTTGTCCGGTAGTCCTCAGGTGAGCGCGTCTCTTAGCTGCCCGAGCAGGTATAGAAAATCAGTCTGAGTATCGCTCAAATGTTCATAATTTCGTCAATTTTGCTCCGATTGACTTGAAATTTTGACACAATATTCTTGCTATGTTATACATTCATTTAAAAAACTAAAAATAAAATGCAAAAAAAAAAAGTTAAAAACCTTACCCCCCTTTAATGGATTAATTATCATTTTGAGAAGTATCTTTGTCTTTTATATCGCCTTACCAGGGATTGAGGAACGAAGAGAAGTAACGAGGTGTTGTTCAGGGATAGTCGGGATCCGAGGAAGCGCGCTCTGGCGGTCACCGGCGGTGATAAAGTGCTATCGGATCGGCTTGAACATTGCTTAATTAACCGCGAGGAAGATTGGTCGCGCTTTGTTCGTTTGGGTTAACTGTTTTAGCATCGCAATTTTGGAATAATTTATTCAGGGGCGTAGTGGCTGCCTGGCCGCTGTCTTGCGGCGCGGAGTGTGCTGTAAACATGGAATAGGTTTAGCTAGCAGACGCCCTAGTAATAAACACTTACTTTAACTACGTCTAGCGATAAACATGCAGAGACTCTAAGGTATTTTTGGACACTGGTTAGACCATACATACTTAAATAGAAACTGCATTTTAACATAAAGTTTATACGAATATTTTTGAGTTTGTTCAAATCTTTCAGAACGGTAGTACTGGATTTCTTGTCACAGAGACATCATTAATCAATTAATGTATATTATGGATGTCTCAGAGAGATGAAACTGTATTTTATTATTATTATTTTTATTATGGGAAAGTAGGTATAAAAGTCATTTATGGTGTATATCGGACGGATGTGTAACATCCACCATGACATGGTATATTCTATCATGGTGGAAATGGCGAACGTTACACATGTGTAAAGTGATCACTTAAGCCTACCATACGATCGTTCGTAAGTCCGATATACACCATAAATGACTTCTATACCTACTTTCCCATAATAATAATACAATACAGTTTCGTCTCTGTGAGACATCCATAATATACATTAAAGTTTATAAATTTATTATTTCAGAGGTAAGTTTGTAGAACTCCATAATCACACACATGGAAAAAAAAACAATTGTGTTTTTTATGTTCTACCTTTTAATTTTCTGAGACGCGTTTCGCCTTATGAGGGCATTATCAATATGCATATTGTAACGAGGCTAAAAATAAAACCACGCACTTCTGTCAAAGTGACATTTGTTTGAAGTTGGCACAATACTAGTGAAGGATCTGGAATCACCTCCGACTTTCGAGAAACATCTCCAAAAGTCTAGAAAACGCGAGGAACTTCTCGAAAACGCAGGAAACGTCTAGAAATTTCGATAACAGCATTAGCCAATATAAATACGACACGCGGGATTAACCAGTGAGTTGTTTTCCGTGCGCGTTCACAGCGATAATACAAGCGAAGGTAGCCCCGGGCGGCGGGTCAGTCCGGCCAAGCGAGCGGTAGCGGCGAGAAGCCAGTGATTCCAAGCGAGCGGTAATTCGACAGCGATTCTATAAAATTCTTACGTGGCGAGATAAACCGAAGCGAAATTAATAAATGCGGAAATTGATGGAATATTCTAGTTAACAGTGAAAATAGTGTTAAAGCGAATATAAAGTGTCTATTTACGAGTGATAAATTGCGAAACAGTTTAATTTAAGGAATAGCGTTACATTTAATAGCGATAAGTGACCTTGTTCGCTAGTTTAATTAATTAATTGGTATTTAATAAATCCTGAATTAAATTCCATCGTTTTATTAATTCATCTTGCAGCCACGATACGTGACAATATTTTACATTCAACAATTTGTATTTATACTAAAAGTATTATAAAGAAATGCTGTATAATTTTAAGATTTAATTAAAGAAAATCAGAAAATCCTAAAACCTTAATTAATTCTTAAAATTATGTAGCATCTCTTTCTAATACTTTTAATATAAATACAAGTTGTTGAATGTAAAATATTTAGATTGATAATGCCCTCACAAGGCGAAACGCGTCTCAGAAAATTAAAAAGGTAGAACTAAATACAATTGTTTTTATTTCCATGTGTGTGATAAAGTTTGTATGTTACGGTTTAAATTATTCATGACGCCCTGCAATGTTATACAGGATATAACAAAGCTATTCCACAATTCTAAACAGGTAAATTCCTTACTATATCTTCAGTCAAAAACTTTAAACAACAACGTGTAAATGTGAATAGTTATGGAGATAAATGACTTCAAAGTTTATATTTCGACCGTACACCGCCAATATTTTCTATCTTCGCTTACCTCTGACGGGAGATATCGGCTTTTATGATCGTAGTACAATAAGAAGCCACTGATTTTTATTAATATTTTATTTTCAACATTTTTCAAAAGGTAAATAATATAATTTAAAAAAACATTCAAAATTCATTCTCTTTAACACAATTTAAATAAAGCTTAAAACCGTGCAAAAAATCATAGACATTTTCGAAGGGTTTTAATCGTAACTATCGATTACGTTAATGAGAGTTATTATGAGCTAGCTATGTTATAAGCTATATAACATATATTATACATACATTATTATTTTTCCATGTTTAATTTTATTTATTTTTATTTCAACAATGTAATTATTTACTTTTAACACGAAATTTAAATATTTCGAAAATAGTCACACTTGATGACTTTGTAACAAGCTTTTTCATTATTTAGGGACAGATATATCTCCCACCCATCAGAAGAGCGAAGGCTGGACTCTTCACGGTGCTGAAAACTGCGGGATACCGAGAAGAATGGGATGAAATAAGTTAGAAAAGAGACTAGAACTAGAATCGTCCACAAACCAGCTCAGGCTATCTGGTAAGAAAGTTTTTACCAAAATGCTTACTTACAACAGTTTCACATCATCGGAATAATTTTTGTTTATTTTCTCGCAAATAATCGTATGCGCCATTGATTTACCTGTATAAATATGAAATTACAAATACTAACTGTTGTCGGAACTTCATTTATTCAAAATTAAGTAAGTACCCGTAATATTGTACCTGCTTAGCGTTACATTCGAATCTTGGAAACAAATTATTTAAAAGCAGTTTTACTTTTCACAATCATTGACAATTGATAGCTACAAACAGCTTGAAGTGCTACTAAAGTATTTATTGATCAAAGTATCCAGTTTTAGTCCAAGATGAGGTTCTTCTTCTTCGTCTTCTTCGTGTCCGTCTTCCTGGTGGACTTCCTGAGCTCGGCTTGGCTGATGAAGGGCGCTCACTCTTTAAACAAACTAGTTAGCTATGGTAAGGTTTTATACCATTTCTTGTCGCCGTTTGTTTCGCAGTAACCGGTTATTATTCAAGGCAATATTAAATCAAACCGCGCACAACGGATTGTTCCACATTGACGCAAAGCTAGGTCTCGCTCTTTAGCGCTAGAAAACAAATTGGAGGTCTTGAACGCGCAAGATTTACAGTTTACGTGAAAATCTTATTATGGTGCATTTTCCGATTACAGGTCGATTTTTTACTCATGGCACTAAACAGTCGACCACTGACGAATGTGTTGCCTGTATATATTTTTTATTTTTACAATATAATAGTATTATACATAGATATGTTTAATCTATTTTAAATATTATATAAAGAGGTAAAGTTTGTGAGTTTGTAAGTTTATAAGTTTGGATGTATGAGGTAATCTCCGAAAATACTCATCCGATATCAAAAATTCTTTCACCAATATTTAGAATGGACTTTCAGGGTGGTTACAGGTTAACTAATGTCGAGCGATGCTTTTTTTACGAACGTTGCCTTAACGTTGGTAAAATTTAAATACTTTCTATAAAGAAGTTGTAGAACTCAAAAAGTTCTACAAAAAATTCCGCGACGGCTTGTATGTATGTTAAGGTTAATACACAATGTTCCGGACGGGAACGCGCAAAAATATGGGGTGATTCCACCGCCTTACGGTCAGGTCAACCTGATGGCACCGATATCGCAGATTCTCAGACGAAAGCGAGATCGTATAAAAATTCGCTGAGAATCTTAGAGCGGTCCAAAGGCTGAAGCAGGAGTCGAGTAGAGAAGAAGAGAAAGTCGCAAGTAGATCTGGAGGTGAACGCAGGAGCAGAACTGAATTCTGGGTTCCTGCGCCACGTAATTTATTTCATCAAAAAATCAGGGCCCGCACGCCCAGGCGCATTTTCAACGACCAGTCAGAGGTCGGCATTTCGGAAACCGACGACACCGACCTCTGTCTGACGGCGGGATCACTACTCATAATTCGAGTCGCAGCTCTATGAGCAGTGGTCCCGTATTCAAAATATTAATAAACATGTAACTAAACATTCTACTATAGTTATAACATACTATTTTTACACATTTATATTATATCTTTCTTTTGTTTCAATAACAAATGTCTCTCAGGTTCATCCTTCATGGAGATAATCGGTAAAAAGGGGGCCAGACTCGCCAAGCTGGGTGCAATAATTTCGTATATTTGGTCTCTCTGGCGAGCCTGGCTACACAAATTCAATATTTTTTCTACATAAAATTATGTAAAGCCATATACAAGTGATTGCGAACAAAATCATATTAATTTTTACATTTTATAATTTTTGTATAAAAATGGCGACTTCGGCACGGTACCGATGTCGCAAGAGGGTACTGAATTGTGTTTGATAAAAATGGCGACTTTGGCACGGTATCGATAAAATGGCGACTTCGGCACGGTACTGATGTCGCTAGAGGGTAAAACCGATGCCCCCGGACTGTGGCGATACCGTACTGCAGTCGCCCAATATTACGATTTGGGAAGATTAAAATCTTTTTCAAGAATCAAATCATGCCGCCGCGATTTCTTCTTACATCGCTTACAACATACACAAAAACATTTTTAACAACAAAATTAATCCGATAACGACCTCCCAGTGATGTCAAAAATAAACTTTAAAAAACATACATACAAAAATTACAATAAATAACTTCGGTTATTTTTAATAAAAAATGCGTCGAGCGCGCTAGGCATACCCAAAGGGTTTTATTTATTCTTGCCCATCTGCGCGCTCGCGCTCACAATTCATGTGATAAAAAATGCAATAATTAATTCTAAAAAATCAAAATACAAAAAAATCACTTTTTTCTTTAATAAAATGTTCATCAGTGCCAACATATGGAGATTGGTAAAAAAGGCCCGATTAAGGGCCACCGGTTTTTTCTTGTCCGACACACTCCCCTCGTGCAGCTTGCCTGTGCTACCGGGAGGACAAGATATCTCGTCATAACTTTACTCTGTCGCAATCTTGGACAATGTCACGATCCTGGTGGCGGGCCGGGTGTAGTCACCGGCGGCGGTCCGTACACGAACGACCCGAACTTGACCGTCCGGTGCCGGCTTCGCCTCCATTATTATTCCTCTGGGCCACGTGTTTCGGGGAAGTGCGGGATCAACGATCACCGCTATTTCGCCTTCCTTGATGGCGGGAGCAGATTCCTGCCATTTATGCCTTCGGGCAAGCGTGGGCAGATACTCGCGCATCCATCTGCGCCAAAATAGGTCGGCCAGCTGTTGGCTCACTCGCCACTGCCTTTTCAGGCACACGTTCTCGTCAAGGGCGCCGTAGATGGCCAAATGCGAGTTGTGGCCTGCCATCCCCAATAAAAGATGGTTGGGGGTGAGGGGGGCATCATCTTTCGGGTCCACTGACACATGGGTCAGTGGACGGCTGTTCACGGTGTGCTCGGCTTCGGCCAGCACCGTTCTCAACATTTCTTCTCGTGGCGCTCTTTCTTTTAGTGTGGCTTCCAATGCCCTTTTTACGGCGCGTACTAAACTTTCCCACGCGCCGCCCATGTGCGGGGCGAGGGGAGGGTTGAAGTGCCACTCCACCCCGCTCCCCGCTAGATGCTCCTGCATTCTTTTATCTTCGGACAATTCGGCCAATGCCCTGGCCATTTCTTTTTCGGCTCCTCTAAAATTTGTTCCATTATCCGAGTAGATGAAACGAGGTTGACCGCGGCGTGCTGCCATTCTTCTAATGGCGAGTATGGCTGAGTCAGTTGTCAGCGACTCAGCCAGCTCCAGGTGTACGGCGCGTGTTGTTAGGCACGTGAACAACGCGCCGTACCGTTTTTCTTTTCGTCGGCCGATGGTAATCATCATCGGCCCAAAATAATCCAATCCACATCGGTGGAAGGCCGGCGTGTGATGCTCCAGCCGGCAGACCGGGATTTGCCCCATCAACGGAGGGCGCGGCTGGCTTCTCTGGACTCGGCACGCTTGGCACTCAAACTTGATACGTCGCACTGTCGGTCTTAGTCGTAGTATGAAAAAGTTTTCACGTAAATCAGACACGGTTCGTTCGGTGCCCGGGTGATTTCCTTTTTCGTGATAATGTTTTACCATTATTCTTGTGTATGGGTGGGCGCCGTCCAAAATGACGGGCGCCCTCAATCCTGGTGGTATATCTGTCACCGTGGTTTCTGCCAGCCGTGATCCCATCAGAATGACGCCGAAATCATCTAGCAGTGGCGTCAAGTGGTGGATTCGGCTATTTTTGGCCAGGAGTCCTCCTTTCTGGAGAGTCCTGATTTCGGGCCCAAAGGCGTCTGCCTGGGCTTGTAAGACCCAGGCACGCTCGGCTTCAATTCTTTCAGCCGAGGTTATATCTCGACCGGGCTGGTCTCCTGTGTGGCGACGACAATTCGCCACAAAACGCCTCACCCAAGCGGTGGCGCGGACCAGCCGGGTCCACGACGAGAAGCGCGTTATGTCAGGCAGCGCTCCCCCCGTATTTGCATGCCGGACCGCCAGTACGGTCGCGGGTTTCATCTCCAACATGCTTTCTGATGGTTGTAGTCGGCAGGCCTCTCGTGGCCAAGCCGATTCTCCTCTTCGGAGGAAGTCAGGACCGCCAAACCACATACCGTCCGCTGACAGGTTTTGAGGATCGCCATCCCTGGTGCCGATATCCGCCGGGTTATGACGCGTAGGGACCCATTTCCAGTCCGTGACTTCGGTCAGCTCGTCAATCTCCCCCAGACGGTTCGCTACGAACGCTGAATATGATCGAGGATCGGTTCGTATCCAGCACAGGACCGTTGTAGAGTCGGTCCAATACTGAGTTTTGACAATTTCACATCGGTGTTCTCTTTTTATGGTGGCCGCTAATCGTGCGGCCAGAAGTGCCGCTTGAAGTTCCATACGTGGAATGGACAAGGGTTTCAAAGGCGCCACCTTGCATTTTGCCGATATGAAGGCTACGTCCGAGCCGCCCTCTCCTTGCTCGGCAAAATACGCAATGGCACAGCATGCTTTTTCCGAAGCATCACTAAAAACATGTAAAACAACTTTGCTGTCTCGACGCGAAAGACATGGTCGAGCGATCACACACACTGTTTCTTTAATTAATTGGTACCACGCGCGCCATTTTTCGTTTCGATTGTTCATCACCAGCTGGGGTGGTAGAGCGAGTCGTCGCACGGTGCTCGCTCGCAACGGGTGGTCGGCCCCGTTGCCCCGAACTGTCACATTCACAAGTTGAGACCGGTCGTCCGACGAACACATCCCGTTGGCGCCGTGGTTACGTAATCCACGGACCGGTCCTTGGGCCCCGACAGCGCTGGCCACACCGGCCTCGATGAGGGTAACCGTCGACCCCTCATCGAGTAACGCGTGCACTTTGACTTGCCCTAGGGGGCCACTCACGATCACCGGAAGCACTTTTAAAAACACTGTTTGCTGGTACTCCCGGCCTCCCGTGAGGCCCACTGTGTCCCCATTCGGAGGGACCGCGTTCGATGCCCCGCGCGATGGCATATTCGATGGAGCACCCGAGTCTCCCGCGCGCGGCGCACTATGTAGCGTGCGGTGGTGTAGCGCGCGACAACCGCTTACACCACACCGCTTGCTTCTACACTGTTGGGACCGGTGTCCCTTCACCAAACAATTGAAGCAAATGGCCATTTCTTTCACTATGGCCCATCGGTCGGCCACTGGTTTTCGCGAATACACTCCGCACTCAGACACGGGGTGTTCCGCCACTTTGCAGATACTGCACAAAATTTCTGGTGACTTCCGATTCACTGTTTCACTGTCGCTTGTCATATTCACATGTCCGCTTCGGCGAACTGCAATTTTCTTTGATCGACATCCGGCATAAGGGGCCATCTCGGTTTGGCGGTTTCTTCGGATGGCTTCTTCAATCCAAGAAGTCACCATTTCTTCAGGGTCGGGTTGGTTCAAAACCCAATCTCGGGTGAACGCACTCGCTCCTGGGCACCGCTCCGGCAGTGCTGATGGGTTGGAAGAGGTGTGTAGGGCCTCTTCCCTTGCGGCTTCAGCCGCATCTCGGATGGTACGCCTGGCCGCGGCGTCCACAGAAGGTGCCTTGTTCGGGGCACCAGGTGGTTGCTGCTCAATACTCACCAGGCCCTTTTCAGGGCTACCAGACGTGTCGATTCTCGTCGCAGCTCCGGCTGCGCTCATCCTGGGAATCGTCGTCTGGCTGGCAGTACACACGCGGATTAGCGCATCCGCGTGCTCTCGTTGGAGATCTCTTGCGTGTTGTTGCTGTCGACGGAGCTCCGCCCTCAAATGGCGGATGGTGTCCTCCGTCGTCACGGAATCCCGTGTCTCCCTCGTGGAGTCACGGTCTCCGTCGGAACCGGCCTGTTCCGACTCATCTCGATGAAGTTCTTCCTCCTCTCGGTCACGGGCGTGACCCGATCGTAGTCCTGATCGTGACATTGTCGCTGGTGACGTGTAGCTGACGCGTAGAACGGAGATCCGGCTCGAAGGACCAGCTGTTCCGGACGGGAACGCGCAAAAATATGGGGTGATTCCACCGCCTTACGGTCAGGTCAACCTGATGGCACCGATATCGCAGATTCTCAGACGAAAGCGAGATCGTATAAAAATTCGCTGAGAATCTTAGAGCGGTCCAAAGGCTGAAGCAGGAGTCGAGTAGAGAAGAAGAGAAAGTCGCAAGTAGATCTGGAGGTGAACGCAGGAGCAGAACTGAATTCTGGGTTCCTGCGCCACGTAATTTATTTCATCAAAAAATCAGGGCCCGCACGCCCAGGCGCATTTTCAACGACCAGTCAGAGGTCGGCATTTCGGAAACCGACGACACCGACCTCTGTCTGACGGCGGGATCACTACTCATAATTCGAGTCGCAGCTCTATGAGCAGTGGTCCCGTATTCAAAATATTAATAAACATGTAACTAAACATTCTACTATAGTTATAACATACTATTTTTACACATTTATATTATATCTTTCTTTTGTTTCAATAACAAATGTCTCTCAGGTTCATCCTTCATGGAGATAATCGATAAAAAGGGGGCCAGACTCGCCAAGCTGGGTGCAATAATTTCGTATATTTGGTCTCTCTGGCGAGCCTGGCTACACAAATTCAATATTTTTTCTACATAAAATTATGTAAAGCCATATACAAGTGATTGCGAACAAAATCATATTAATTTTTACATTTTATAATTTTTGTATAAAAATGGCGACTTCGGCACGGTACCGATGTCGCAAGAGGGTACTGAATTGTGTTTGATAAAAATGGCGACTTTGGCACGGTACCGATAAAATGGCGACTTCGGCACGGTACTGATGTCGCTAGAGGGTAAAACCGATGCCCCCGGACTGTGGCGATACCGTACTGCAGTCGCCCAATATTACGATTTGGGAAGATTAAAATCTTTTTCAAGAATCAAATCATGCCGCCGCGATTTCTTCTTACATCGCTTACAACATACACAAAAACATTTTTAACAACAAAATTAATCCGATAACGACCTCCCAGTGATGTCAAAAATAAACTTTAAAAAACATACATACAAAAATTACAATAAATAACTTCGGTTATTTTTAATAAAAAATGCGTCGAGCGCGCTTGGCATACCCAAGGGGTTTTATTTATTCTTGCCCATCTGCGCGCTCGCGCTCACAATTCATGTGATAAAAAATGCAATAATTAATTCTAAAAAATCAAAATACAAAAAAATCACTTTTTTCTATAATAAAATGTTCATCAGTGCCAACATATGGAGATTGGTAAAAAAGGCCCGATTAAGGGCTACCGGTTTTTTCTTGTCCGACACACACAAATTGATAAAATATATATTTAAAATTAATTTTAATCTTTTTTTTATTTTTATTTATTTCTTAAGTTAGTTAATATTACAGTTTGTATATTAACAAGTATGTCGGGGGTGATTTAAGTATGTAATGTTAAATAGTTTTAAAAATAAATTTGTTTATCGTCAAGGAATACTTCGTGTAGATAAAAATTGCTATTAACACAACATTGTTTGTACAAGAAATTTAGATTATATTGATTTTTCACTGATACTCTTATAGTCTCAGACTGAATTCCACGCGGGCGAAGCTGCGGGCACAGCTAGCATCGTATAAAATTGAATATGCGCATGGTTGCAGCGCATCTCGAGAGTTGATCTGTTCATCTTGCTTCCAGGCAAGGGGCCAGGCTTCAGCGCCAAGTGTCACATCTGCACCTGGTTCCCCGTCGTGTGCCGGCTCGCCTGCAAGGCCGAAGACCTCTCGGGCGGAACTCTGGAGGACGGCGTCTGCAAGTGCCAGCTATTCGTATAGCCCTCATCATACCCTCATCATACCTGGTGTTCCACTTGCGCCAGCGAACATCTGGGAGTCGCGAACACCGCTTATTAAGCACAATTACAATTCAACCCGACATATCGTATAATATTTTATGTCGAATTGTCTTTATCATGCTCATGCTTATTATATTTAAAAATTATGCTAAAAATAATAAAGTTTTACAGAGATTTCTCGCAGCTAGTAGCAAAAATTTTGGAGACTTCTTTATTCAATTTTGAATGAAATATATTCTTAATTTTTACAGCGCTAACTTTTAACTAATTAAAAACTTGAAATATACCACATGCAGTAATAACCAAATTAATTAATCAATTAGAAAGACATACAGAAAAATCTAATTCACGAAAAAATATTAGGTTACTACTGTGATTCGAACCCAGGTCACCTCCTTTCCGGGGCCGGTGCTCTGACCACTAAGCTATAGCAACCCTCTATGTTTCCGTGAATATATCGACCTTATATGTAGTTCTTATTTTTATTAATTGATTAATTTTTATTTTTGTCCATAGAGCAATCCACTTTTTTGATACGGTAGTTGAAATTACTTTGCAATGCCACCGCTAGATGGACGCCATGATTAATTGAATAATTCATTTTTATTTGGACATACATTTATACAACAGTAGTAACCTAATATTTTTTCGTGAATTAGATTTTTCTGTATGTCTTTCTAATTGATTAATTAATTTGGTTATTAAATATTTCACAGAACTTTGTTCTGAAAAAAATTACAACTTCACAAATATGAATGTGTTCTTGAATATATACTTGCAGTAATTTTACCTCTACCACTGTATCTTATATTGCCAGAATTAGTTGAATTCCACGAGTAATGCACTGTTTGATGTATTCCCTATTTCGGTGTATACTTGTCAATTACCCCCACCATACACTAGGCTACGCCCCTGTTCAAAAAATAACCTGTTATCAAATCAAAATGGGTAATGGATAGTTAGAACACGTCTGTCCTGGCGGAGATACAATGGTATCGAAACCGGTAGACGTAAAGGTACTCCAAGTGGTTTATAAATACTTTTTAATTAATAAAAATATTCTCCACGCTTTGGTTGAAATTCCAACGCTGTATATAAGAGAAAAGAGACATCACAATCTGCATTTTTTCAATATTTTTGACGCATCAAACATAATAATTTCGTTGCTTGTCCTTCCGTCCATCTGTCTGTCCCCGTAACTTCGTGTAAAATCCGTAGTTTCTAATGGGGCTTAAATCCCGGACCACCAAACCCGAACCGGCCGATTAACGAAGGTTGCTACGACCGCCTCTTTGTATACCGCCAAAAATATGCTATAAATATATACTAGGGCTTAGCAATGAATGTTTAATATTCGATATAAGTTATTTTCATGATACACCGACTCTTTATAGAAGATAGGTCAAAAATATCAACAAAAAAAAATCAAAATCTGATGTCGCTTGTTAAGGAGACAAGTTTGACCAAAACACCGCTGACGTTTCATCCAAAGTGTGAGTAATAATTTCGATTCAAAATTGAATAAAAAAGACTACTCCGAAGTTTTGCGACTGGCTACGAAATACTCTGTATAATCAAATAAAATGTTTTATTACTTTAATAAATTGTGTCCTTTATCCTGGACCAAATAACTCCACTCGAGACAGCAGAGCTTCTTACCTAATTACTTTACCAAGTAACTATACATTAATTTCATACAGAAGGCAATTGAAGGATGCAGTTAAGAATGCAGAGTTTCCGGAATAGATAATCAGCACCCAAAGTTTTTTTATTTCTAAATGATATTGGAGATGCCTGGTATCGATCCAAGTACCGGTAAAGGTGAAAATAAAAAACAAGTTTACAGTAGGATTGTAAAAAATCGGAAAAATTTTCGAACCCGGTTCTTTTACTGGTGGAGGCGCTCCACCGTATAACTTTTCCACCAATAATTATAATTTCGTTGTCTGTCCGTAACTTCCTGTAATGTCCGTAACTTTTTAAAAAAAAATCTTTACTCTTTTTTTTGATGGGTTACAGTTAGTTTAATATACCTACTCTTTTTACTCCCTTTCTTTTAACTCGTAGCGTCTGCGGTTTTCTTTGCTTTTTTTCAAATTGGAATCAATACAAATGAGTAATGACCCCGTTGCGTGCAGTAGGCACGGAACCTGATTCAATGAGAAAGGGAGTATAAAAAAACTTGGTTTTTGTGGGTAAGTTTTTTAATTGTACTAACTCTTACCTCACAGCAAATCAAGGCGAATAAACAGGATAGGTAAGCAGAATTTGGAGAGGCGACTTATCATTCCGTTTTCAGAATCATTATTAACTCATACAACACACGTAAATCACACACACTTAAATATTCTAAATAACTCGGCATATTTAAACTTGAATAAAATGTCCTAGAAATAGAGCAAATATATTCCGTCACCAAGCTCCCGATAACCACCTGACATCAAGTCAAAAAATATTTCGTCCCGATAAACATATTCTTGGTTCTGTTCCAAAATCAATTTCAAACTTTTTGGTCAATTTTGCCGCGGCCGGCGCTGGCTTAGTCAGCCCAGATGTCGCAATAAATTGGGGCAGAGGGACTTTATAAACTTTACACTTCTTTCTTTTAGACTCTATAGAAAAATGTATTTATCTCAAGATATTTGATTTAAAAGTATATTCACCCTTACACACCAAAGGTATTGCTAAACTGTTCAATATTCATGATGTCACGTTGGTGAATAAATCGATTTTTACAGAATATTGTGTTTTTCTTATGTGGCGACACTGATTTGTCTCTATGTAAATTTATCCTACCTTCCATAGTACCAGTTACATTTTCGTTTCAACAAGTTTCGCTATCTCGTTGTTAAAATGTCGTCTCGTCCTTTCGTCGTCGCCAGAAAACTGGTTTATCGCGTGTTGGATCCAACCGAGTGAATTTAATGTTCGGTGAGATGACAGCTGGAAGGGAAGGAAGGACGCGTCAAAACGTCCCTCCACCTCGACCATACAGTCCACTTCTTGTTTTGTCACTCATCTTAACCTTCCCTTATCCTTTTCCCATTTCCCTCCACATATTATCCTTCATCCCCGAAGCGGCGAATCATGGACCAAAATTAATAATTAGTAATATACATAGCTTTGTAATCGAACCCGTAAATCTCCATAATAATTATGGCGATGCTTCCTGTCGATCTACGAAAAAGTTGTGAACTCACCCAAGGGCCATGTGAGAGGAGAAGGAATGATGTTCCGTCGCCTATTCATTCTGTTTATAACCTTGAAGTCTTCTTTTGCTAGTACCAGTCACTTCTTCAAGCCATGGATCAATCCAGCCAACCAGTCTCTTCAGCCATCCGAATGTCTTAAACAATCCAAGAAAGTCTTCAACCAGCCCCGAATCCGATCATCACCATTTCTTTTTGTATGTCATTCAACAACAACAAGAACCATCCAACCTAGACTCGGTTGTGTGTCTCCATAAAATGACGTTCACAAAACTCATCTTCAGGATCTATAATGTCCGCAATCAAAAGTGGCACATACTCGTATACGAATACCGGAAGATTTTATAGATAGGATCGGAATTCTTCCTCTCACTACCAAATTGGTGACCATAAATCTACACAATTTGTGACCTTTAAACCCTCCAAACTACCATCGTGAAAACTACCACCACATAGGATATCCTCTACATAATCATAAATCATCTCGTAGATTCTCTATTAAGAAGATGTCCGATATGATGATGCAAACTCATTCTTGAAAATCTGTTTAGGCAACTAGAGTGGAAGGAGAATGTCTTTAGCATAAATGATCGTTTGAGTATCAGAACCGCCTGCATTTAGTATTCTGATGAGTGTACGCTTAAGAGGAGAAAATTATGTAATCGCTTTCCTGTTCCGTTCACATGTTTTTTAATCAATCTCTTAAAAAAAGCTTATGTCTATATAATATGAAAAAAATATCCAGCTCCGAGAGGAATCCACGAAATCGAGATTGTTTTTATGACAAAGTTTGTGCACTATATCACCAAGTACAACTGCCATATTTACTTTGATCGTACCACAAATCTTTTCCACGGCCCGACAACGATAGTTGATGGATCTCCACATATCATTCAAGCCCAAAGCCATCGACACGCTACCGCCTTCTGACTGAGTGGCCAATCTACCGTGTACAATCTACAATCTACGAGTTATTGCGGAGGAATGATAGCTTTTATACTTAAAATTTCGGCCTTTTCAAGCACACTTTTTCCCTTTCAAAAATCATTGGAGGTACCTTACCATAGTCTTGATGTGTCTTCTATACGGTGTTCATTCTCTTTCTGAAGCGACTAAACGCAGCACTTGCCGACTTAATATGATGATCACGATGTTTGCTTGCTGTTGGACGTAACTACTTAGAAATAGACAATAAGAGATAGCTTCTAGCTATCACCATTATCTATGGTCATATAGTGTTTGAAATATAATATATGATCATAAAAAATATAAGTTTTACCTCATAACAAATTAACTAAACCAATTTGCCCAAGTAGACGTATTGTGAAATAGGATATTCAATATTTTTTCTTACAAAATAAATATTAGGTCCTTACAAATGAAATTGGCGTTTAGTATGGGAGGAACAGAAAGCCGATTTTTTTTATTATAATATATTTATTTAATCAAAGTATGTACCATTGCTATCTATGCACTTTTGCCATCTCATAGTTCATCGATCCCTTTACTAAAAAAACCATTCGGACGGGAATCAATAAAATCTTTGAAGGCGGTTTGGACTGCCCCATCGGAGTTGAATTTTTTCCTTTGCAAGAAGTTATCCAAATTTCGAAAAAAATGGTAATCTGTTGGGGCAAGGTCCGGAGAGTACGGTGGATGTCTTAGACATTCCAATTGAAGCTCCTCTAATTTGGTAGCCGTCTGTTGTGCAGTGTGTGGTCTAGCGTTATCATGAAGCAGCAGTGGCCTAGAGCGATTAACCAGCCTCGGTTGTTTAGCAGCTAGCTTTTCCATCATGGTTTGCAGTTGCTGACAATAGACATCTGCCGTAATCGTCTGGCCAGATTTAAGAAAGCTGTAGTGAACGACACCAGCACTAGTCCACCAAACGCTCACAAGTAACTTTTTTGGAGTCAATTTTCGCTTGGGGCATGGTTTGGCTGGTTCGGCAGGGTTCAGCCATTGCGATGAGCGCTTCCGATTATCGTACAGGATCCACTTTTCATCACAGGTAATGATTCGATTTAAAATCCCTTCATTATTGTGCCGGTTGAGTAATGCAACGCAGCAGTCAACGCGCGTTTGTTGATTTGCTTCACTCAATTCGTGAGGTACCCACCTTTCAAGCTTTTTCACCTTACCAATTTGCTTCAAGTGGATTAAAACAGTTTTATCACTAACACCGCAGCCTGCAGCTAACTCGGATGTGGTTTGCGATGGTTCCGCTTCCACAATAGCCTTCAATTCTTCATTATCAACTTTGGTCTCCGGCCGTCCACGGGGCTTGTTCTGCAGGTCGAAATTTCCAGAACGAAAACGTTGGAACCAAAAACGCACTGTGTTTTCTTTTGCGGCACCGTCGCCATACACATCATTAATCCTTCGAGCCGTTTCTGCAGCACTGGTGCCACGGTGGAACTCGTACTCGTAAATAACGGGATATTTCAAGTTTTTGATTTTGTAAACTGAGTGACGCAAAGAAAAAAACAATTGAGGAAAAATCAAATGAATTATAATTTTCAAAACACAAATACATGAGTAAATAGCTGTATAAATTTGGATTTGGAATTCCTAACCAAAGAGAAGATATTTGAGATCAAATTTGCCAGTACGGCAAAACGCCAATTTCATATGTAAGGACCTAATATTATATTATAATTTTCAAATAAAAACAACAAAAAATTAAAATCTATGTCGATATTCCTGATTTTAGAGATTTATTCATGATGCAACGTATTTATGATGAAATACGCACTGCCTTGATAAAATAGCTAAAATCTGAAATCTTTTTGATTTTTTTGTATTAATTTTAAAATAATAAAGTCTATTCCTATAATTTTTTCAAGAAAAAAGTTATTTCTTTCTAATAAGGATTGAATAAAATACACAAATAATAAAATATTATAAAAAACAATGTTTTTTTTTTGTCAAATTGTAGGCAAACAAACTAACAGATTTTACAATAATTATAATAAATTTAGTATAATCGTTTATTTTGTAATATTATTGAAAAAAAAGACATCTCACGAGGCCATTCAGTCATAAAAGGCCCACAAAATGAAGCAATTTTCTTCATGTTTAAAACATCGAAAGTTTGATAATTTATTAATCAATTATTTAATTTAGTTAGTGCCATTTTAACAAGATATTCATATTTAAAATTTAAAATTAAAACCTGATTTTAAAATGATATATTTCCGTACGCAAGAGAAGAAATGATAAAAAATTGCGAAATTTGCTCAATCTCTCGGACGATCACCTTAATGAAAATCACACCACACCTCGACTCTAATGCATCTGCATTTCTGTGGTGTTAGTGTTGAAAGATTGGAAACATAAGTTCTTCATCTTAATGAACCTGTGATGAAGTCTCTGTATTTTCTTGAGTTTATCCATCGATGACATGAGTCATGTCATGTCTACTTTTAATCGCGTAACTTTTAATCAGTGTTTATTAATTAAAACACAACGGCTCTGAACTTTGATAGTCGGGTCACTACATTTCTGGAACTCCCCGAATGGAAAGTAAAGACGATAAGCTTTAAATATAAATAACAAATAATTAATCTTACGACACCACTAGTTGTCAGCTTCTCAGTCTGCCAGCAATCCTCACGTCAACCATGAAGTTCTTCTTTTTGTTCTTCTTCGTCTCCTTCTTTCTGGTAGACTTTCTTGGGTTGGCTGCACCGAAACAGGACCGTCAGATTGAAACCCCGTTTCAAGATAAATTGGCTGATATAGGTATATATATACGGAACACACATTTAATTAATTTTTTTTTAATTTTTCTTTTATTGTTTTTCTTACAGCCATATAATTAATAAATCTTGAAAAAAAAAACAACTCTTGATGTACAGAACCTTGGGCCAATTACAAGAAAACACATATATACAAGAATATATACCAGAATCGATAAAAAAATAAGAAAAAAATATATCAAATAGTGAGTTTGAGTGAGTCTGTGTATTTGTGTGTCTTTATGTGTTCGTGTGTGTGTTCACATGTGTGGGAAGAAAAATGTTATCGCGCGAGTTTATACGTAAGGGATTTTGTAAACTGCTCAAAACTTAAATATAAAATATCGAGATCTGCAAAGGCCGTGTCATAGGTATCTAGAACTCTGTAAAAAAAACACAGTTTTACCGTAGTTTGTTCTAAAATGATTTAAGTGGAAAAGGCAAAGTGGTGCTCTTGTTCGTATATTATATTAATACAAGAACAAGAACATATGTTATATTAATCACTTAGGCCTGGTTGTTTCAAGTTCGATCAAAGTAAGCGGTCGATTAAAGCATAGATTTTTACGAAAACGGATCGTCTGATTGGTGGAGAACGTAAAAATCTATGCTTTTAAAGAACGCTTACTTTAATCCAACTTGAAACAACCGGCCCTTAAACTTTCCACGATCCTTTCAGATCTATTATATTAGATTTGATTGAATTAGATTGGAAATTTTTTAGCGTCATATAGAATGTTCTACTCGAAGTTTTGTGAGTTTAGGCAATTTTTTTGAGCTTGTTTTTTAACAGAACAGGAAGAAGCCGTCTCAAATTTGAATACATGTAATATTCTCGTCCGTTAGGCTGGCCGCAATTTGGATACGAATTATTACGTACGTATTCGTACGATTATTTTCGTACGTATTGGAGCGCGCACATTGATTGCGTCTTGCGTTGGTCACGATCAATTACTTTGCGCATTTCTCCAATAACGTTTGTGCCAAATGAATAATCTGTATCTTCTGGAAAACTCTATTATGGCAGACTTAAATAATGACAAATTTCATGACTATCTATCTAATAGATTCACAAATGCTGGGGAGAATCGAGGTACAACGAGAGCTCAGAACATCGGAGAAATGTTTAAAACTTTTTTTGTTCCAAGTACATAATTATACCTCACCTTCATTAAACCATATTATTTAACTCACAGGTATTTTTAGTTTTTTTAGAGATTCTCCGCTATAATCTGCGCTGATGGTCACGTAGTTGAATCACTTTCGTCCCACAAAAATTTGTGGTCATGAATCAAATTGACAAAATTTTCAATATCCATCGTACGAAATAGCAAAAATTTCCGAACAAATCCGGATCGTGTCGGACGTCGCATCTACGTGCGTACACGCACTACAAATCGTGTACAATGTGCGATGTTCAATCCTACTTGGAAGGTCAGGAATGTACTTGCGTATTCGTACGTATACGTACTACCCAATTTCGAACAAAAACGCATCCAGTGTGCGGCCGGCGTTAAACTCTTGTGCTGGTTAAATGCTAAGTGGGCGCGCCAGGATGGCGCGTTACTTTTTATCCACATAAACGGACGGAATCGCCACGATCGCACACGGGTCGGGATAAGATAGAGAAGGTTCCCTTCTTCCTTTGGTTCCTTCGGTTCTCCGCCGATGAAGTGAGTGATCTAGAATCTAGACACTCGAAGTATATCCAATCCGACAACCAGCTACGTACACGGTTGAAGTTTTACTTGCATTTTCTTCTTGGTTCTTGAATGCAGAGCTGCGCGTGTTGGATATCGAGTGGTTCGGAAACGACTTGCTCTGCTACTTCTACTATAAGTAGTAGCTAATATAATAGAAACAGTACAAAAAACATAAGATAAATTAATTAATGTAGAAACCAGATATATCTAACAAAGTAAATAGAAAAAAGTTGAATTACTTTTTTGAGCAATGAATTTTTTTAAGAAAAGAAATGTTTATAAATATTTATATAGCTGTTTTGTTTTCAGAAATGCGAGACCTGGTGCGCAGGAAGCGGTACCACGCGCCAGACCAGTGTCCCAGGTACGCGGGCACGTGCACGCTCACGTGCAAGGCCAAGATGTTCAGCTCCGGATTCTGCATTGGCGATTCTTGTCACTGCGTGCGCTGAATCACTATTCAAAACTTCACATTCGCACAAAACTGATGATATTTCATTTCAACAGAAAAATTAAAAATATTAAACAAAATTATAATATTTTTATGGAGTCTCATACCATAAATACATAATCACCAATCTAGGTCACACACACACACACAAACGTGGCGAGTCTGCCGCGTAATCAAAACTGAGCCACAGTAATGGACACGAGGCAGGGACGCAGGGCGATGTCCTGTATCCCTGCCTCCGCACTGTAAGCATACACACACAGCTAGAGCACCGTCAGCATATATACACAGCTAGACTTCAAAAGAGTTCTCTGTTCTCAAAACATATAAAACTAGCCAACGCCCTATACGGGCATGTCAGTCTCTCAGCGACCCTCGGCGTAGGCCGTCCGTCGAGTCTTTATCATTGTCTTTATTATCCTAACTATGTATAACTTGTTATTGTTTTATCGAGCGAATAAAATCCTCAAACATTTCACGATTTTGAATAATTCCCGTCACATAACGGGTGGTGACCCTAAAGCAGCTTTCTTCTCATTCATCGATCACTACAAATGGGTGACTACCGACGCTTCCCTTTTAACCCCCCAAATTATAAAGTTAAATAAAGTTTTTATTTATTCACTTAAGTCACTGGAAACAAATTTAGTTGCTTTTCAGCAGTAAATTTTGATCTTTAAACGATCCTGTGTAAGGGAGGAAAATCCTTCTAGAAAATTTTCACACTTCTTATGCAATTTCTTAATTCGCACTAATTATCTCTAGTCACTCGACTGTGAACACTTTTCATTACGCTGTTTCTATCGCATCAATCACTTTCGAGAACACTCCGCGCAATTTTGCACGTAGGTACTCGCTCGATATCTGTCACTCGTTTTACACGCGCTTTACAGCGCTGGCTACACTGCTCTCGCTACGGTTAATCGCAGGTGATGTCGCGTTTCTGTGTCACACTTGTCAAACGCCATTACTGTAGCGCAGTAGCCAGTCTGCCTACTTTTATAGGTAGATGTCGCGTCGCGATGTTTCGAGAATTCCATCTTATTCTAACATCTCTTGATAATACATTTAAATTCACTTACCAATGTTTAAAATACGGAAAGAAAGAAAATAACAAATAAAATTAACAGATAAAAACGAAAATATTTGATAACCAAATAATTAATCAATTAGAAAGACATACATAAAAATCTAATTCACGAAAAAATATTAGGTTACTACTGGGATTCGAACCCAGGTCACCTCCTTTCCGAGGCCGGTGCTCTGACCACTAACTAAGCTATAGCAACCCTCTAGCTTAGTGGTCAGAGCACCGGCCCCGGAAAGGAGGTGACCTGGATTCGAATCCCAGGAGTAATCTAATATTTTTTCGTGAATTAGATTTTTCTGTATGTCTTTCTAATTGATTAATTAATTTGGTTATTAAATATTTCACAGAACTTTGTTCTGAAAAATTACAACTTCACAAATATGAATGTGTTCTTGAATATATATAAGAAAATATTTGTTTCATGTGATCATTTAAATAAATTTTGTTCAGTATATTTTCTGCAAATATCGAATAACATTATATGAATTCAATTTAAATAGAGCGTGTGTCTCGACATTATAGTGGCTTACTAAGTACTCTTTTATTAAGCTATAATAGGCCACGGAGCCCTTTTAATTGCATTGCAATTAAAGTCATTGCAACGTGTGAACTTTATCTGAAAGAACATCTGTTCACCGACTGGCTCAGCAGAATCACATGAACCCCAGGCGGATTCTTTACTACCTTATTCGCTGTACCACGTCTTTCTAGTTTAGATTTTATAGTTCTCTGCAGGTGGGAAAGGTTGATTATATAAAAGAAAATAGAGAAACATGTCACAAAAAAGAAGTTAGCATTCTTTCTGCAGTGAATCAGAGAGGTAGGAGTGTGCGTTAAAGCTCAGAGTTTCTTATACAAAAATTATATAAAAATAGAGTTTTCTGAATGCGCAAAGTTTAAAAAATTACTTACATTGCTTTTATACAGAAATTTAAAGATATGCGAGTATATCGGGAGACTTCGATAATTCACAATTACCATTGTTTTATACCTAGGAAACTATTTTCTGAAAAACATTGAATTAAATATGATTTTATCATGAAAACTATCATATTAAAATGATTTCATTGCTTTGTTTGCAGCAATTACTTTCATCCCTTTCTCGGTTCTCGGTTCCACTGCTCAGTGCAAAACCCCCACCAATTCAACCCCGAAGCAGTGTGAAAATCCAAGCGCCCCCTCAGATTGCCGAAACTCCCCTGGAAGGACGTTCCCATGTATCCCGCTCACACTGACGCGCTAAAACGCTTTAACATTTTCCTCGCTGGACCTTTATTTTTCTCTTGACATTTGTGTAATTTGAAAACATCCCGGCAAATTAAATGCGCGGGCAACGTACTGCGTCCGTTTATTTTTTAAATATTTTATACACGCCAACACACCGTAGCGATCCCCAGTGACCTCTCTCGCCGTTATCCCCACTATATTTTTAACACTTCTCTTAGATAAGATTTAATTTTTTTATAAAATATGAGAAAAGTGCAAATAAATAAATAAACTCCAAAAATATTTTTAATAAGCCCACTCACAAACATCGGGACTTAATTTTGGCAACAAAGACCTAGCGTTTAAATCGGATTATGCATTGCAATTGTATTATTTTGTCCATTTGTTTCGTAAGTAAAAAAAGCAATGCTTCTACTGTCCTTAAACTAATTATTGCAACATCATTTTATTAAACTTGACTTTTTCTTGACCTTAGCCTTTTTAATTTCTTTACCGCCAACACTAAGCGCTGATTTCAATATTTGTTTTGCATTTCTATACCTCTAAAACTCAATGCCTGTCTGTCTGTCTGTTCTCTATACAAATCTACACCGTTTGTCCGATTCGATTCAAATTTTGCATACTTATTTTTAAGGGTACGACGGGTAACATAGGTGACATTTTCACCCTATTCTTTACCCCTTCCCCTCTCACTGATATATTTTCGATGCTTACCTGTACCGTTCGACCGATCGGACACAAAATTTGGAAACTTATTCTTTAGGATCCGACAAGTAAAGTAGGTGACATTTCTTCCCTATTATTTTTCCCCTTGCCCTCCACCCGATATATTTTCGATGCGAACCTGTACCGTTCGACCGATCGGACACAAAATTTGGAAACTTATTCTTTAGGACTCGACGGGTAACATAGGTGACATTTCCACCCTATCCTTTACCCCTTCCCCTCCCACTGATATATTTTCGATGCAAACCTGTACCGTTCAAGCGATCGGACACAAAATTTAGAAACTTATTTTTATGAACCCGGCGGGTAACATAAACGACATTTCCCATCCTCTTTTTTTACAAATAAAATAAAAATTTAAATCTATAGCGTTCGAATCTAAGCTTTGTTTCCCCTGACAAATTTAATTTCAACTTAATCCTGAACCCGTGCAACGCTGGGTACGAACAGCTAGTATTTTTATAAATTTCACTCGTCTTACCTGTGTCGGCGAGATATTCCTGACGATCTCCTCTCTAAAGACGACATATTTCTTACTCGACCCGTGTCCATGGAATTAGATATGATGATAAAAATCTCACAGATTCAATTGAGATAACTCACAGTACCATGTTTACCTATTTAGATTATGATCTGAGATTGAATACAGAAACAAAAACTCTTCGAAGCTAAACTCGACAAGGGCGTACAAATATTATATTATTATAGATAACTACATTATTATAGATAACTACATTATAGATAACTACATTAAATACGGCTGTTCCCACCATTGGCAAAAAAGACTTTGAACTTCTGTGTCGGGAAAAAATTCAGATGCAGCCCACTCGCGTACTCTGTGCATCTGCAACAATGCTGTATTAACGGTTTGTCCAATTCTGATGTTATTATGCGGCCACCCTATTGACAACATCGCGGTGTTGCCACCTAACGCTCACGAAAATTATTTTACTTTGATTATTTATTTATTTTAAATAGAGATGCGAACACGGATTACGTGACACATCAATATTATCACTAGTTTCAAACTAAGCTAAACTTGTGCTTGGAATATGTGCTCGGAATACGTGACACATCAATATTCTCACTAGTTTCAAACTAAGCTAAACGCTTGTGCTATGAAAATAGGACTAACTTGCTTGTCTGGAGTGAGGTTTGAACCCGCGACCTTTGGATCACGAGGTGAGAGTCCTAACCACGAGACCATCAAGCTACTCCATACAGTTAAATACTTTTTTTTTTCAATTGGTTGAGCAACTTTGTAGTGTAATATTTTAAAAATTAATTTTATTATTTGTTTTATCTACTTATATTTGATTAATTACACCTACATGTTTCGGAAAAACCTTTCCATCGTCAGCGTGTTTTATAAATGTCAAAATATCAAAACAAATTATGTCTTTTCTTTTTCTAAATTATTAAAAAAATTAATTAATTATTATTAAATAATTAAATTAAATATTATTGCTGAAGTTCTTGATTACAAAAAATTGTTGGAAATTTTTTTAGAATTGGACGAGAAGTTAAATTAAATTGATTATTTATAATATTTTGTTTACTTTACATGCTAATTTCTAATGATTCTAAATTATTCAATTTCCGACAAAAATTAAAAATATTTTTTTTTTACAATTATTAATCCTTGTACATATTCCAGGATCTTACATAGCTGGGATTCCTATTAACTGTAGATGATATAAAAACTCCTATAGCTCTCATTGTGGCGTACTTCAACCAATGTCTATAAAATAACTGACCAGGAACAGGTTGTCCAAAAAAACAAAGAAAATGCAGTGTGGCGTACGTTTTACATCCAGGAAACTTAACAGCCTATATTTTGGGTCAAAAATCACAGATGCATAAAATTAGGTAGGCTGGAGCATATAGAGTGTTAAATTGTTCAAACCCCTGAAATAGGTGCTGAATTAACCTAAAGAAAGATGAAGAAAGAGTAGACCCAAAATAAGATATAAATAAAAACGTATTCATTCTTTGTCAAGCTGGAATTTAATTCGTCAACAATTGACGAATCGCAGCCCAGTGCGGGACCAGTGGAGGTGTATTATTAAGGAGACCATTCAAGTGGACCCCTCAATCCAAAAGATCTAAATTTTCATAAACTATAGAAGATAAGAGAGCTAGGGCGAAGTCAAACCGTAAGACGGAACAGCCAATCGGAGCTGTAGTGTTTTTGGGTTCTTTAAGGTTTCGGGAGCACTTCTCACTTATACACGTAGGTATTGGTACAACTTAATTAACTATCCAAACTGGTCCTAGCTACGAGCTCTGTGGTAGCGATCGGTAAGCAATATTATTATTAGGAGAAATATTAAGCTGGAGAACGCGCCTGCCCCGGAAAGGAGGAGATCCGTTAGCAGCCAAATATTTTTCGTGCATTTGATTTTTCTGTATGTCTTTCTAATTGATTAATTAATTTGGTTTTAAATTTCACAGAACTTTGTTATGAAAAAATTGCAACTTCACAATAAGAATTGTGTTCTTGAATATAATATATGTGCGTTGTATCAAATTTTCCCCAAAAATATAAAATAAATTAAACAGTAAATTCTGACGTCTTCTAGTGGCAGAAACACAAAGTAATTTGTACCTACCGTACCAGAAAAATTGGATTGCTCTAAAAATAGATAATAAATGTTAATCAATTAATAAATCAGACTTACAGATAAGGTCGATATATTCACGGAAATATACAAGGCCGCTATAGCGTAATTGGAGAACGCGCCTTCCCCGGAAAGGACGAGATCCGTGGTTCGAATCCCGGTAGCAGCCAAATATTTTTTCGTGGATTTGAGTTTATGATTTATTCTACTTGTTTTACTAGCTATTCTGCGTACATGTTCTCATACCTTAAGATTCTTCATGCCTTTACGGTTATACTTGGTGTAACTAAAAAATGCCTGTTGCTGTATCTATGGCCTCTACCTCCTTGTTCTTGAACGTGAATCACCCCAACAAACTACCTTATCTTGAGAATCCTTGACCTTGATAATAGTTTCTGTAGACATTTGTGCCTACATATGCCTATATGTAAATTAACGAGCTGTATTAAGAGACTCCAGTCTTCACTCGAGTCAGTGTTCTTGTTTAAGAAAGTTTTTTAATTAAACATTTTTTTTTACTGTGGCAACGGTAGCAAAGTAATTAAATTTGACTTTTCTATTGTAATAATTGAAATGGAACTCGTAGACTGTTGGGTCTGAAAGTGAAAGTTTTAAACGAAATATTCCGTTCCGCCGAAGGAAGCGGGTGACTGCACCCTCTGCCCTGTCTCCTTTGTGGTCTTTGTATTCAATAAATTTGATTTAAGTCTGAAAGTTGCGCAAGTTATACTTGTCTCGCTTTCCTGGTATCCAATTCAATTACAGTAAGCGGCAGGAAGGAAGTTTATAACTGTCGGGGAGGTGTTACTGCCTATTTGATTAAACTCAAAGCCTTAAAATGAGGGAGATGGCGAACACGCCGATCTGCGGGCTCTCTTTTATTTTGTGGATAATTTATTCCATTATCTTTTGCAAAGGTATTTTAATGATGTTACGGAATAAAGGTGTTCTCTTCGGATAAATCTCTGAAGTTCTGGCATTTACTCGCATAAAAATTTATCTATCACTTTTAAAGATTTAAAGAAATTGAAATAATGATTCAATTATTTTTTTTGTGAAAAACATGAATCACGTCACATGTACATGAGTGTCATAATAATTTCATATTTTACTACTCGAGTTCCGAGAGTATCTCTCATATAAAAGTGAAGTATTAAACGTAAATTTATTTCTCCTGTCTGTGGGAGATTCTGATACTGATGTGAAAATCGAGATCATAAAAAAACGCTTCGCTAGACCATTTTTTCGTCGACTTTGGTTGTAAAATAGGTCACTACAAAAAGCCCTTTTGTTCGAACGAGATAATATATTCAAGTTTGTGTTTTCTGGGGTATTATGCCGTGTTACTACGACCTTTCGAGCCGACGTTGCACTGGAAAGCCTAAGAGTTACCATACGCGTCTTATCAAGGAAGCACTAGAAATCTACAAGCACCCGATAAATATTAATAGAGATGATGGTCTCAAATTAAAGACATTTTGGTATCCGACGCTTCAAAGTCATTCTCGTCGCAGACTCCGCAGAGATAGCGATCAGACAACAGATGGAACATACACACAACACAATACATCACATGACTCCAACACGGTATTGCCACGTAAAACATAAACACAGTAACACCAAGCTTTCGACACGGTATTGCGAGCCAATACTTAACGCAACACGGAAAAAGTTCTCACACTGCTTTCGACACGGTATTGCAAGCCGATACTTGACCAAATCACCAACACTCATGATAACACATCAGCCTTGATGATGGACCCTGCAATGGGATCCGAAACGTCGGCCCGAAAGGTCGTATTAACACGGCATAATACCCCAGAAAAAAATAAACTTGAAGATTCTGAGTGGCCGTGAGAACCTAAGAACATTCTTGAGATAATATGTAGCCTAAAACTACTCTGAAAGTCCATTCTAAATATTGGTTAAAGAATTTTTGAAATCGGATGAGTGGTTTCGGAGATTACCTCCTACATCCAAACTTACAAACTCACAAACTTAACCTCTTTATATATTAGTATAGATACATACAATATAAATGTGAGAATATTGTATATGTTGTCAACAAACTGAACTTACGAAAAGTTTTACCGAAGTCCGGTATCCGATAAATTCGTGTCTCTGTGCACAGCCCTGCAATGTGTGTATGGACAGAGCTCCGATCAATGTTTGTTTTCTCGATACCGATGATCCGGATTGGGGATCTAATGGCATTCATATTTAAACAGCAAAAAGCCGGCTCCGGATATCATTGTGAACCCACTCAGACACTAATTCCAAACAAACTGTTTATTGCGGCCTCCATCTGGCGGGACTGGACCGCCACAGTCGCCGCTTTCAGCAGACCCGGTGCGTTCAGGTCGGAAGTTGGTCCGTGGATGACGGCTGATATATTATATTATAACTTTTACTGTAAAGACAAATTATTACTTTATTATTATTATTATTAATTAACGCCCTATAGGGCTTTTACAATAGATAGGTATAGTGTACATTAACATAATAGGTATATAGTTTAGAGAAGAGAAAAAAAAACATAATACATGTAAACATAGTAATGACAAAGTGAGAAGAAAATTCTTAAAATACAGATACAAACAAATAAAGATAAATATAATATATAGTAAAAAGCAGGAAGCATAAGAAAAACGTAATAATATAGAAATTTAAAAAAAAAAAGTAATAATGTGGAGAGAGAAGATATAGCACAAGCTTTGAAAGCCATAATATAATAATAAAATATTTATACTCACAAATCAATTATTTAAGTCCAATTCGACAAATACTAGTAATCTTTCAGTACACCTTTTAATATATTTTGAAAATTATACAGTTATTAGCAAAGACGTTCAGTTGCTCGTATCTGTTTGCTAGTCTAGGAAGCCTTTGCAGTGGGGAATTAAAGAACTAGTTAGTAGCTGAATAATACTAGCATAATCTCATACATGACATTAGAAGGCTACTCTTGATTTGTGTATACATTGGGAACTAAAAACAAAGTACATCGAGAGAGAGCGCCACTTATCATTGTTTGTTGTAGCCGGGCCTCGTGATCGAGGATCCCCTCGCCATTCTAACTTAGTTGTTGCCGCGTCTCTCATGAACTTTGCGATGGGAAAATAACTCTATTCAAGAGACGCACTCTCTCCCGCATATTTCACGTAGGAAGGAGTCAGGTTGCATTGGTCCCATTTTTTAATCGTCTGGCCTCGGCACCACCATCAGCCCGAGAGCAAACTCTCCTCCAGCTCACACGACTTTGTGCAAGCTGCTCCCAGTTCTCAGGCGCTCCACACAGGCTCAGCGATTATCATTTTAATTCATATATGAAAGATTATTTCTGTCCTATCTTGAGAATTCGAGATAGGATATAAATAGTCCTATCTCGAAGAATCTTGGAAATTCGAGAGACGAGTGAAGTATATTCTATTATGGCAGCACATTAATTTACATTCTATTACAGGAATGTTACTAAGAAAATGTAAATGCCTTGGAAAAATTATGTTCTGGTGTGTTCTGTTTTATTTTGGTATATGTTCCGACGTCATATTCAGATCTAGCTTGGTACTCACAGAGATACCTTCAGTTACACCAGTTGTGATGAAAGAAAAGTGACTCATGGAAAGTCTGGAATTAAGCAGAGGAGCCCGGAGTTTCGGTAGTAAACAGACAGAATATATCTGTCTGCAACCAAGTCTAAAGACTGCACCAGATAGGATGACTGGAGCCCTTATTGAGAACTTTGGGCCATACAAATGGAACGAGGAGCTATTCTGGTCCGTTGTATTATCTGGCAAGTTCTTCGATGGTTTTACCAGATATTTTAACCCACCCCGAACTATTAAAGTAAACTCGAAGTAAAGAATTGTTATTATAGGTATAACTTACTTATTTTATTTTGACGGCCTCGAGGGATACGGTCCATAACGCAGTAATATAGAAACTCTGATGTGCTGGGCAATAATTTACATCTTTAAGGCGTTTCTCGATATTATCCGCCCACCAACAGAGAATTATCTGCATGAAAAAATGAACATTAATATAGAGCTTCACAACAAATATCTAATTACTCTAAAGGGGAAGGGGTAACTTAAAATTTTATAAATCAGTCGTTTACACGTGGTATATCCACTGTTTGATAATGGCCTTGCAAATCTAAATAGCTGTCACACTTAAAATAGTTAACCCGCAGAACTTAATAATAATATTTATTAAAATTTAAATTATTTTAAATTTCAGTAATAATAATATTTATTGAATTTAATTCATTTTAAATTTCATTAATAATTATTATTGAAATTAAATTTATTTTAAATATTGTTAAAAAAAATATAGTTCTACAAATTCAACACAAAAACCATAAATATATATTTTTTAAAGAAATAAAATAAAGTTATCTGCATTATATCTAACCAATATGCTCTCACTACATTAGGTTAATCTCTGCTCTACAGAATGGTCAGAAAAAATATTGCGCACTTTGGGTATATTACTAGAAAAAATGGAGGTAGCCTGGAAAAATTAGTGATTAGTATCTATATCTGATGCATATATCTATGGCCGTACCTAGGGTAGATAGCGTTTGACGTCGATACTCTTCCGTCTCTTTCCCCTCGCCCTACACCTATCAAACAATTGTAATTCACCTGTCGAAGTGTAAAGTGTCGAAATCAAATCATCGCGCGCAGAGTTGCATCAATACGTATCGAATTTATTGAATAAACCCTGTCGCTGAGCGTCGCGCCATTGCAGAATCGTACAAAGTGCTTCGTATTCAAGCATGTAAGTGAATTGTCAATTGAATGAACTTTAGAGAAATTGGAGAAGGAATCGATTATCCGTTTATTTCCTTACTATTGCATCAATTACAGTCCACACTAGTTTCATTTTCACACTCATATCCCCATACCTACCCTGTCATCTCTCATTCCGGTACGTTTTTCTCCCTTTCTTTTAACTCGTAGCGTCTGCTTGTCTGCTTGTCAGCTTGTCTGCCGAAAAAACTTTGGATCGATTTTTAACCCTTTTCTCGTGATCCAATCAAGCTGAAACTTTGCAAGCAGACTCGTGGCGACGATAAAAATGATGTAACAAAGTTTCGTTTAAATATTTTAAATAATTATAGCATAATTTTGGATTTATAGAAATTTTAACGATTTATATATTGTTTAATTTTCGAGCCCGACGCGTGGAGTAGGCGCGTAATCTGTTTCAATGAGAAAGGGAGCATAATAAAAACTTGGTTTTTATGGGTTAGTTTTTATCCCCCAATTCCCGTCTGGCATTTCTCTATCTGTTCATCTCCAACAAGATGAACAGATAGAGAAACGCCAGAATTCGCAAAGAGCGAAGGCAATTAGAGAATAAATTAAGATAATTGATAAAAATTAATAATATGTATTCAGATCTACAGATTAGATACCTATAGATTCGTTCCAAATCAAAAATTCATTCCCAAAGCTCTTCGCAAACAGTAGCCAGTAGACACGCAAATATTCTAGAGCTCATCTGTCGTCAGTGTATTCAACTAATGTTATTGGCGATCTTGCTAGCATTCGGTTATCTTCTGAACGCAACAGTTTGATTCATTCAAGCTGCGTGAACGCGATGTAATTCCGCTAGCACCGTTCGACCGGCCGACGTGAACGCCGCCCTGGCTGCAGCCCAAATGAGCTGGGCGGCAAAAAGCGCCAAAAAGGCCATGTTTTAATTACGAGACGCTGGAAACAATTCAAAGTCCCGCGGTGTATCCAAAACAATGACGTCACGGGTCGAGGGAATCTCCGAGGATTGGAGTAAATTATTTCGTGAAACG
This sequence comes from Agrypnia vestita, assembly GCA_016648135.1. Lineage (NCBI taxonomy): Eukaryota > Metazoa > Arthropoda > Insecta > Trichoptera > Phryganeidae > Agrypnia > Agrypnia vestita. The sequence goes on from JADDOH010013975.1 coordinate 31,311, forward strand.
TAAATAGAAGACAAACGTGCCATTCGCGGGCCTTCCTCATTTCTGTATAAAATATTACGAATCGTTGTATAATGAATATATTTAATGCAACAGCGTAGATTGGACTTAGGTTGCGCTGTCAATAACGATGCTGTACATGTTCTGTTGAAAGTAGAAGGCTGTATTTCAGAAGCGTTCAATTATCAAAAGTCTATCTGAAAGATTTATTTTCCAATCGTGAAAAACATTTATATTGGGATGTTTCAAAAATATTGGCCGAATGCAACCATCAAATTTATTGAAATTATGAATCAACTATTAATTTGATTGTGTGCTGAGTTATTTGATTGTGTGCTGTTTTTCCAACGATAAACAAGCATATTTATTGTATACATAGTACAGTGGCGGGTTTATGACCAATTAGTAATGTCGTCCAACGTGGTCCAACAATGAACAAATGAAATTAAAAGATGTTCTTTTGTTTTCACGGCAGAATCGTCTGGTTTGAGTTTTCTGGGATATTCGGCCGTATCTCTACGACCTTTCTGGCAGACGTTTCGGATCCTATTCCAGCGTCTATCATCAGGACTGATATGTTGTTATGTGTGTTGATGATGCTGTGGTTCAGTATTGGCTTGCAAAATTTAACCGCAACATCATCCAGCCAAAGAGTGAGTCCAGTGTATCTGTGAATTAAATAAAAGATAAATTAACAAAATGTTATTTATCTTCTTCTTGTTCTTCTTCTTCAGCCTTCATCTCTCCACTGCTGGATACAGGCCTCTTCCCTAGCCTTCCATCCTTGTTATTTGCTAATTGTAGCCATTTCTTCCCCCCCACAGCGGCTACATCGTCAGCCCATCTCTTTTGAAGTCTTTTTATTTTCCCAAGGTCTCCATTTCAGAACTCTGGGAGTCTTACTATTACATGTTAGTATATAAAATATATAACATAGTAGTGTAGTGTTGGTCCTAACGAAGAGACGGGTACGTCTCGAAACCGGTAGTCCTAAAATCTGGTAGTAGTTTATACAAATTTAACTAACACTCTGTTATAATGTCTAACCACAAAGTCAATGCTTTAAATATTCAAATTATTAATAAAACAATTTTAGATTTTTATTAAAAAAAAAAAACAAGCAACAAACGCGGCGAATTCGTTACAGTATGTATAAATGAAGCTTTTTTAGAAATATTTTAATGTCCTTTCAAAAAAAATTAGCATCCCCGTTACCTGTAATCGATCCTGCATTTTATGTACTGAAAAGAATTTGTTAAAAAGAACAAGTGATAACAGTACTTTATACCCCTAGATACATCTAGTTTACTGTCCCCGCAATCTACAAACTAAAGTGACGGATATTGTCCAAGTGCCGGACATAGACGGCCCGTCACATAACCGGACCCAATAAAGTCGTTGCGCGATTAAACGGCGGAAAATGTGTTAATCGATCTTGTAAACAACCCGTTTAGAGACGCTGAATGGCAACTGGCTAGGGGCTGGTAAACCCGTCTGAAATATTGCTACGAAAACATCATGTACCAAAATTATCTTGTCATATACTAAACCGACAACGTACAAAAAAATCTAATTGTTTGATTAATAAAAAACAACACTTGATACAGATAGCTAGAACGCATTCAAAAGAATGTGTGCAAAAAATATGTGCGTTGTTACGATGCAAAAAATGAACACAAAAGAAGTTTTTCTAGTAAGCAAATAACCTTTTTCCAACTAAAAAATATATATTTCTTTAGGATATCATATTGAGGCTTGCAATACGGGCTTGCTAGGTAACTTTCCCACGCTTTCTTCTTACCGGACAATGCTAGGGAATGGTCTTTTGATTAAGGTCGACCTATAGTAATATAGAAGTGAATGTATCCGAGCAACTGTCAATGTCGATTCGCATCTGTCTTATTATGTTTGATACCCCCTGACTTCGGTACGGTATTGCAAGCCTGTAGTTAACCTACACATCATCACATCAGCCCTGATGATGGACCCTGCAATAGGATTTAGAGAGGATCAGAGAGGTCACATTCTGAACGGAAGATTCTGTACGGCCGTGACAACCTGAGAACATATCTATACTATCAAAACAAATACACTATATAATAAAGGAAAATTTTAACTTTTCTAAAATATTATCCGAAAATACAAAATATCCGAGTAAATCGGATGATTTTGCAGATTCGACAATAAACGTAGGAACCGTCGATATTTAAATTTATTTATTAATAATTATGTAATGTATAAAGTTAAAAATTAAATGTTGAGGCCTTCATTTCGTGACATTCCATTTTAAATGTTTATGAACGAAAATACTATTTTTTAATATTGTAACGAGGCTAAAAGGCACACTTCTGTCAAAGTGACAGTTCTTTGAAGTTAGACAATACAACCGAAGGATCTGGAATCACCTCCAACTTTCGAATGACGTCTGCAACCTTCCAGTAAAATCTGGAAAGTGCGAGTACTTGCTAGTAAATACTGGAAATGTCTGTATAACAGGATTAGCCATATAAATACGACGCACGGAAGTAAAGAGCGAGTTGTTTTTTTGAGCGAGCACGTCTGACAGCGATAACAAAAACGAAGGTAGCTACGAGCCGTGAGTTGCCAGGACTACCAGGCGGGCCGTAATTCGACAGCGAAGATTCCGGAAAGTTCTTACGTAGCGAGATAAACCAAAGCGAAAGTAATAAGTGCGGAAATTGGATGGAATATTCTAGTGAATAGTGAATAAAGTGTCAAAGCGAATATAAAGTGTATATTTACTAGTAACAAATTAGCGAAACAGTTTAATTTAAGGAATAGTTACATTTAATAGTGATAAGTGACTTTGTACATCAGTTAAATTAATTAATCGGTATTCAATAAATCCTGTATTAAATCCCAGCATTTTCATTAATTCCTCCTGCAGCCACGATACGTGACAGAAGAGTGATTCGGGAGATTATAGATATTGTACAGCCTTGAACTACATACAAAATTATACAGAACAAACTCCCTATGCCAAATTTCCAAAATTATTTTATAAATAAATCTCACCCTCATGTTTTAGTAATAGACATAGAACAGAGCAATATAATATATAAGCAATCATGAAGCAGAAAAAAAAATTTGAACACATTAGATCCACATCTCTTATACTTTAAGGGCTTCTGCATCATTTCAGGGAAGGCTTGTGCTTAATTTAATATTAAAATACAGGGAACACCTTACCTCCATCGGTGGTCCCTCGATGCCAGGAAGGCTAAAGAATCCTATCCCTGAACCGCATACTCTTCCACATGTCGTTCTGAGAGTCTGATTATTCTCATCTTCATTTCTTTTCCTTCTGTATCCTGCCTTCTTATGCCATCATATATGAATCTGTCAAAAAAAAATTTTGGAAGATGTGTATCCACATGTATACAATGGCCCGCCCTGCAATTATTTGATAGTAACTTTAGGATTCAAGTATCACATAGAAAACATACCATCGTTTATGATCAGAGAGTGGTTAACTCTAGTTCGTAAATTTAAACAAAGGTCGTAAATATACACAAATTAATACATTAGACAATCGTTAAGAAATAAATATTTTCATAATGTCTGCAGTAATTTTTCTTAATAGTATTAAATAGCATAAAACTAATCAGATTATGGCTAAATACTAATCGCGTTAGGCAGTTTCTTGTTGAGTAATTTCCGATAAAGTTTTGTAACACCCTGCATTATCGAGTCAACTCTACACTTAGGGGTCAATTAAAAAGGTCATCAAAGAGGTATATAAAATATTTATAGTCGGATAAACTTTCATTTTCGCCGCCCTCCCGATAAAGACACGTAAACACCCCCATTAAACGTCACATTACAAGATAGACGAGGGCTGATAACGGGGCCGAATTACACGAAGGGAGGACTCGAGCTGATCGCGAGAGGATCGATTCGCTTCCAAATCGGTCAACTGATGAATGCGTAATTTTTTACATATATACATATGATTATGTACAAAAGGGGACAAATGAAGGCGTCCCTATAAAAAGGGTCTGTATAGTACCTACATCAGATCAAAAAGTGATTTTATTATTGTAAAATGATCTATATAACACTACGCACCATGGGCGGTACTTATTTTCTATGATTTCAACTCAATCTGGCCGAAATTCGACGTCAAAAGTTACAATGATAACGTGGAAAAAGAGTCTATATTCCTCTAAATTCATCTATATAGATGTAGATGAAATATGACAGTTCCAAAATGTCACAGGAATTGCTTTATAACATTAAAAAAACAAAAAAAAACATAAATTTGTGCAAGTGAATTTTAGAAAATGAAAAATCCGAGATTTTGATTATTTATTTCACAAAGTGTTTTTACTCTCTCCTGTATAATTTTGTTTTTGCAAATAGACCCTTTTTATAGGGACGCCTTCAATTGTAAAAAAAATGTATAGGAATTATATATTCCAATCGACAGAGAAAAAAATAATTATCGATTGGCATATTTAACTCCATTTCGCATTTTTTGACACTTGTCCCCCTTTTTCATATCACCAGAGATATTTGTGTGTTTATCAAGGAGTTACACCAGCACTGATGTATGGAAGTGAAGCCTGGAGCTGGCAGAAGAGGAACGAAAGTAGACTGAATGCAGTGGAGATGAGATCCCTTAGACGTATATGTAAAATCCATTTATGATAGAGTAAATAACGAAGATTTTTTTATTTTTTTTATTTGTTTATTTTATTTTTTATTTTACATTTGTTAATACAAGTTACTAATAACTACCACACTAGGTAAAACCTGTTCTGTAGCAGTTATTCTTATTTGATGTTCATGTAATAGTAAAAAATAACAATAGTAAAGAAGTATAAACGTAAAAATGAATAATAAAATTTAGTAATATATACAATCATAAGAATACATAAATCTAAAAGAAAGGAAAAAGAAAAGAAAATATACATATAAAATTACAAAAATAAATATTATATTAGAGTATACCTAATTGAAATTAAACAAAGCAGTTTTTGCCTATTTAGAGGTCAAGGGCGGATCACTTCTTCAGCATACCTTCTACCTGATATTTTTATAACATTAGTGATACGGCGTTTAAAAGGTTTGTCTATTGTAATTTCTTTAGTTTCATTTGGTTATTTGTTAAAAACAAGCGGGGCAGTGAAATTAAATTGTCTTTGTCCAAAAGACGTTTTCATTTTAGGTACCTCGAAATAAATTGCATTTGCCAGCCTTGTAACTCGTGTTTGTTGTGTACGCTTAAAATTTACCTTGTCCTTGTGGAATGTTACAAGAATATATATAGATATTTGGAATGAATGAATGTAAATCTGATCTTAGCATAATTAATAGAATTAAAAAAGAGTCGCTCAGAAGGTTTGGGCATGTTGATCGAATGAATGGGGAAAGAATGGTATGAAAGATATATAATGTAAGTGTTGATGGCGACAGAAAGATAGGGCGACCACGGAAGACGTGGCGTGACCAGATTAACCAGATACTGGAAGATGGTCCAGTTATAAATAAGCCGGGTGAGCTTGCATGCGAAGACGTGTGAATGTGGACGAGGCGAGAGTTTTATGTCAGTACAGAAGAGTGTAGCGCTCTATCCTCTCTGCCAACCCCCACGGGGTAATGGTGATGGTAAGTAAGTAAGTTACACGAGCAGAGGTTACACCACCACAATGCTATAATAATGAAACTACCGTGAGTATTTATTTCTACCTTGAGCCTTTCTTTCTTGGTTGCCACATTTTACCCTGCACCCTACATGCATCAAGACAATATACATGAACGCCGAAATATTTCGTGAAGTCAATTCAGCACTCATCACACGCACTACAACACATTTATTTATTTATTTGTTTACTCCCAATATAGACTTTCACATAATAATGTTATAATATAAAACGAAATATATAAAACAATATCGGTATAAGCAGTACATATAAGATATTAAATTATAAATTCCTAGCTCATATTATATAAAAAAGTACATAAAATTCAAGAAATATGTACATAAAACAATATCAGGTATACGCAGTAAAAAACTAACCCATAAAAACCAAGTTTTTACAATACAACTTTTCGCTTTAAATACGGTTTCGTATTTATACAAGCGTCGCTCTAATTTCTAATATAGAATGATTCCAATTTGAAAAAAACCATTAAAATTTCTAAAAATCCAAAATTATACTATAATCATTCATTTTTTCAAAACGAAAATATGTTAGATCATTTTTATCGTCGCCATGAGTCTGCCTGCAAAGTTTCAGCTCGATTTGATCACGGGAAAAGGGATAAAAATCGATTCAAAGTTTTTTCGTCAGACAAGCAAGCAAACAAGCAATCAGACGCTACGAGTTAAAAGAAAGGGAGTAAACATATAAAATATATAATTATTATTATTTTATTTTATTTTATTTATGGTACAAATATATTAAACATCAGATTAAACACTTTTTTTAAATACTTAGTAGTCATGTAGACCTCATCAGTGAAGAGAAGCTCTTGAGTCTGATGAGGGAGCCACAGTTTTTATTCCTTGTTATAATATATAGGTACATAGTGTATACAAGAAATTTATTAATACAGTAAAAAGGTAAATTGATAATGAAAAAAAAATATATATATATATAAAGTATATTTATAAGCATTTAAATATGAGTATAAAAATTAAAAATATAATGTACAGCGTAATGTACGCGTAATGTGTATAAAAAATATACTACACATCATTACATGTAAATATTAATAGTGGAAGTTAGTAATGAAGTAGTATTGTCTCTTTAAGTGTAAACTTTATTTTCACTAGATTGTCGTTGAAAATATCAAAAACTCTAAATTGGTGACTCTTACGTGGTTAACCTCTTAACCTTCCGATATTGAGTCAGTAGTAGCCAACGCGCACAAGAAAATCCCAAAATGTGTTAATATTTTACTTTTTACGAAATTTCATAAAAATGTTTATTTTGTCCAAAAAATATACACAAAATAAATTAGATAAAAGCGGCGGTTTTGTTAGCGAAGACAAGTGAGCTGCGCTCAAAACAGCCTCTGGGAAATTTCTCCCAGCTTATGGTGAGAAAAAATCATGAAAAAGCCATTTGGTTTTTCGCCATTACCATAATCTCGCGAACTACTCCGTCTAGAATATCTGAGTCATTGGGAGGGTTGCCTGGTAAGACCACGAGTAGGGTGGCCTCGGAGATTCGGTACATCAATCCCACACTACCACCACAAGAGAATTTCAACGTTACATTTAAATTATCATTCGACACGTCTTAGTTATGTTATATATTGTAAATAAATGGTAAGCAGAGGGACTTGCGCATTAACTGAATCCCGAGTAATATATAGTAATATGGGTTGTTCGTATGGAGATACCGTTGAGTACTTCCCACGAATCGATGAAGATACCTGTATAATTATTTGATTTGTTCAATTTATTTTGCAAGATGGTGAATGTTTTGCGGTTGCGCCCTGTGTGCATATTCCCCCAGTGAACCCGAATGGGTTCTCATTTATTATAGAATTGACTTTGTGATTGAGTTCTTGATTGCTTATTATTTATATTATTGTTTACTTAACTGCTTATTCTATACACTGTATTATTGACTAAGATTTTATGTATTAGATTTTCTTTTCTTTCCTTCCAATTGTTATATAATTAGATTGCACTACCTATACTTATGATTGTAAGTGGTTATTCCTCACCACACACAAGAATATAATTCTTTTTGGTGAGGTATACACACACAAAAAATATCGATTTGTATACATTTATGTATGATTGTAGAAAAAAATAATATATGTATATTATTAATTAAATAAAATAAAAAAAATAAAAAATAAAAATGTCACTTTGGAACAGCATTATAGAAGGCTCTAGAACGCCCTACAGCACTCTTCTTATCTAGGAGGAGGCCTGTTCGATAGGTGGCTTTCTACCCGTTTGGGGCTGTGCCGTCAACCCCGCGTTCTGGTACGAGTTGTTCGTGGGAGATACTGTCAAGTACTTCCTTCGAATCGATGACGATACCTATGCAATTACTTGGTTTGTTCAATTTACTTTGTATGATGGTGGATGTTTTGCGGTTGCGTCTTGTGTGCATATTCCCCCACTGAAAAAAACGATATATTAGATAAATAGTATATTACCTAATTCTCATTATTTTTTGTTAAATTAGATTACACTACCAATATGATTGTAAATGATTATCCCTCACCACACACAAGAATTAATTTTTTTAGTGAGATTTAACATATAATAATAATTTCATTGTTAATATTCGCTAGCTATTATTGTTATAAAAGAAATTATATGTTGTATCTATTAAAAAAATTAAATACAAAAAATCTGCAACATTCGGGAGACCTTCTCCAAAAGACTTGAAATAAAAATAATTTACTCGACGATTAGACAGACCAACGTGATTTCGTATAAATAGTGCATTCAGGCCGCGACACGTGAATGTTGTTTTGACGTTACTACCGATGTGATATTAGCAGCAAACCGTGGCGAAAACAGCGTTACCATCGTGCGTTGTAAACCAAGTGACAGATAATTAAGTGGAGTGATAGATAATTTAACAGAAATTTCTCAAAGGTTTTTGTTACCCAGCGATATTAAATAGTTTGTACACGAGTGACAAATTTGAAATAGTGTGAATTTAAGACTGGGGTTAAATTTAATTCGCATTGAGTGAATTTGTCAATTCATTAAAAAAATACTAATTAGTAAATCGTTAACTTATTTCCAGTGTTTTCATTTGTCTCCCGTAGCCACTACCAATGACAATATAATTATTAATTCAAAAACTATGTCTATCTAAGAAAACATGAAAATTTTCTAGGGCAACTAAATTGAAAGGCATTTAATAAGCTCTGTGTGCGATATTCTCCAACGACTCAGTTGACTATCAAAACACGGTATGACCGCGGGTAAATTACACAAACACAACTGCCTTCAACAATTGTAAGAAGTGTGTTCGCACAAGCTTTCGACACGGCATTGCAAGTCAGAACATGAACAACGACGCACCCTGCTTACGACACGGTATCCCAAGTGACTACTTAACCGTAATAAAACTCGTACGATGCATCCTGTATCCGTATTACATCCGTATCGACATTACCTGTACTATTACGTGGAATGGAATCATGGACACTCACTGAAACAAGTTTGCTTCTACATACGGCTTTTAAAAATAAGCTTGGTTAGCAAGATTATACAAATGTCAATGAAATGATCTTAATGCTAAAGAAAAAAGAAATAAATTGTAGAAGTCTCACAAAGACAAAGCTATTTATATGAGAAAAGTGTATAGAAGTCTATTAATAGGATAGTCCATGGCTTAGGATCTGTATTATTAAATGATCACTCTACACAATGCAACATTCACCAATTCCATCGTAAGAAAATCTACAGATTATCAATTTTATGAAAGTTGTATATATGTTCCAATTCTGAAACCTGAGACATCTTTAGTCCTTCACGAAAAATAATATGCGTAGATATCGCAGCTGATACCTCTATGGCGTCTCATCCCATATTTATGGGATGAGACGCCATAGAGGTATCCATCAACCTAGGTCATACCCACACAAACGTGGCGTGCGTAAACAAAACTGAGGCACAGCTTTGTGCATGAAGCAGCGACACAGGGCGATGCCAAGAGCATCGTCAGCACACACACACAGACACACATCTAGACTTCAAGAGAGTTCTTTGTTCTCAAACATATAAAAATAGCCAACGCCCTGTACGGGAATGTCAGTCTGTCGACTACCCTCGGCGTAGGCTGGAGGCCCTTTCCGTCGAGGGTAGTCGACATAAGCATATTTTTCTTAAAAGTCTACCAACATAATGGCAAATGGTCCTAGATAACGATGGAGATTATATGGAATAAAAATAAAATTAAATTAGTTAATTTCTTTTCTTTTTTCACTTTAATAATTGATTACTTACGGGTACACCTAATATAATTGCCTCGGGTCAAGAACGTTAAATATTCTAAACAAATCATCTGAAGGAAACATTCTCGATTTCTCGGTGACTATACGCATGATGCATTTTTGTGATTTTGTCAGCGAATCCATGACTGATCTGACACACCCTCCCCATCCAATTATCATTTCATTTAAAGTAAAGTTTACCCCTCATCGAGATTGATTGACCTATCGGCGCTCAAACTCTGTCAAGCCGCCACTCGCTTGAGCAGTACAAAGCGACGATAAACTCGTTCACCGAATACTTTATTGCAATTTTCCGGGGTATTTGGCCGCCGGTCCGGAGGTCCGCCGGGTTTTTACGGCTCTCCTGACGTGCGTTTTAAAAAGCAAATAAAACAACTATAAATCGGGTAAAATTACCGGATTTTATGAACATTTATTGCCCTGTCAAATTTTTATGGTATCCTACCGCCATCAATTATGGCAGCGGCCCGTGTTGCCAGTCAATAAACTTCCGCGCGGGATGATGCGAAAACAATAAAAACGTTCCATGGGAGTCGTTCAGATAATTAGCTCCTAATAGGGATGTCGGCAGTCGTTCACAGCGCCGTTTTGTAGTTCTGCTTTGTCCATTCAGGTCGCAACATTGTAGTTTAGTTTTGTTATAGACACAAAATATCGCCAATAGTCATTTATAATTTATTTGATCATTAAAATGGTTGGAAATCAAAAACTGTGTTATCTCTACTTGCGTATATTTAAATTCTATTTTTTACTACTCGAGTTTCGAGAGTACCAGAATCTCACATCGACGGGTGATGAACTAAAATGACTTCATTCAAATAAAGTAATTAATTAAATTATGAAATTAGCTGGAGTCACTGGTGTAAGGATTGTTGTAACAGAAATATTGAGAGAAGAAGAAAAGAGTTGATGAAAGTAATATTGCTGAGCAAAATAATATCCATTTCGGATTTCATTTAATTACTAAACTTTCAAAATTATTTAAATAATATGTTCACACGTTACTCCTCAATACAAATTCAAAAATATATATTTTAGAAAAATCGGAGTCGACGAAATTTCATGCTGAGATTGTAATAGTAAACATGTCAGTCAAACTTCTAAAAATCTCAACATAAGACTAAAATAACAACGTCATTGTCTTAATTATATATAACTTTTCTGAATTCGCGAACCACATGATGTATTAAAATCTGTATTTTCTTTCATGTACCACTGGAATGAGAGCAGACTGAATGCGGTGGAAATGCAGTCACTAAGATGCTTGCTCGAAAAATCTTCGGACGATAGAGTGAGGAACTAACAAATTAGAAGTGAATGTAACGATGGCTGTAATGAAAGAAAGGAGTGGAGTATTTTTTATATAGCATTTATACTTTTTAGTGGTAATTTGACTTTTGCATTAATTTATTTAACTAGCTACGAAAATATCAAAATATCGTTAAGAAAAAAGCAATGTAAGTAAATAATATAGTGGGTAATTTAATTATTTATTAATCAACGCCCTGGTGGGCTTTTAGAGTACAAGAAAATTAAAAGGATTTGTATGTACTTAACATCAAATACATTTTACAATAAATAATCAAAAACCAACAATATTAATAAAACACATTTAAGATAAATGAACAATATATATAAACGATGATTATTACACAAGCAAACAGTAGTAATAAGAAATCTTTAACAAATTAATTATAGAGTAAAATAAAGATGATTATACCAATATACCAGATAAATAAGATAATAAGATAAAATAAACCAAAAAATAAATATAAAAGATAAAATCAAAACATATTTAAAAGGGAAGTGAACAATAATTAGGACTCTTTAAAATAAATTAATAAATATAATTCATGTAGTCCATTAAATTGTCATTAATTCTAAGTGTGATCCTACAACGAAAAATGTCTACGAATTCCGAAAATTTGTTTCCAAGGCGATGCATGCATGTTAACGGTGAATTTAATGCATAGTTGTTCCAGTGGGTAATAAAAGTAACTTGGGGAATAAGAGTCAAATACAAACATCCATGGGGCGTCTGCTTGAAGGAGCTCTTCATTAGTCGGGTGCGCGACTTGGCTAGTCGCGCTTTGCTTGGCCATCACTTCGATAGAGGGCGACATGTGTCCACCGCATTTTTAAAAATAAATAAATACACGATATTTATTTCAAAATAGATAAGGCGGTGTTATTTTGCAGTTGGTCTCGAAGGGTTAATCCTCCATAAACAGGAAAATTTTAAAAGGAGAATAAATTGAAAAGGGTTTGTTCCATTATATTTCCCGTCATAAACGGAATATCGAGTGTAGTGCCGGCCATCCGCCGTAATAGAGCCCCTAATGGTTATTTTTCCTTATTTATTGCTGTTCGGGCTGGCGAGAAACACGCTCGAATAATGGGGAGAGGAGGACTCCGCGCTGCCGGGGGAAACTCGACCGGGATTTACTGGTCTGTACGCGTTGTACGATGGGCGATTCAACATTCAAATCAAGTTATGACGCGTTTTGTGTTTCCTGATGACCTGATCGACCCACTGGTCTGATTCGACGGGAAATATCTGAATGTCAAACTTCATCTTGTGTCTACGGAAAGAGATAAATGCCAGAGATTTTTATTAAAGAGTTAAGGTTGTTATTACGGTCGTTAGACATATTCAACTGTAACTGGTTGCGGATATTTTATACGAACCGTACGTTTTTCCGAGAAACGATTCTCGACGTTTTGTTGAATTCTTATTCGACGTCATCAGGAGGACGACCTTCACCCGCGGAGGTAGAGGGCGGACTGATTATGTGCACTTTGTTGTGGAGTGATCACTTCTTCTACGATAGAGGTCGCCAGTATGCAATATGTACTTGTTAATAATAATAATAATAATAATAATAAAGTATTTGGCGCCCTGTTCTTACGACATTGATTCAACCTTTGAGAGACGTCGCAGTAAAGTTCGCCGACGTACCTTGTACATATTGCACACTGCCGACCTCTATCGTAGAAGTGAACACTCCACAACAAAGTGCACATAATTTACGCCCTCGGAAGCAGTAATCAGTCCGCCCTCTACCTCCGCGGGTGAAGGTCGTCCTCCTAATGATGTTGAATAAGAATTCAACGAAACGTCGAGAATCGTTTCTCGGAAAAACATACGGTTCGTATAAAATATCCGCAACCAGTTACAGTTAAATATCTCAGAGATTTATTCTTCATCGTGTGCTTGATTTGAGAAATATAATTGTGTTAAATATAGTCACACGATACCAACGAATACATTCCGTCAAGATGTATTAGAGATGTCTCATAGAGGCGGGTTTACGACGTAAGCCCGTCTCGTAGGGCTGGATTAAGTGATCACATTACTCAACGTAACATTCACCAATTCCACCAATGATTGACTACCACATCCATCAAATTTCTGGATGTTGTATGCAGGGTTATTTTGAAAACATTAAGAACCTCGCAGGACTATATTCCGGCCTTGTTTGCGAGTCGAAAATGTTAAGCAATTGTGACTTTATATCAATAGTTATGGTGATGTGATTATCTAAAATAAAATAAAACAGTGACATAAGCTACAGAAATTCTTGACAACACATGTCTTCGACACGGAAGCACAACACACTACATCAAGACACACACACACACACCCTGCTTTCGACACGGTACTGCAATCCAGTACTTAACCTAACACAATCTTGGACACACCCTAACTTCGGTACGGTATTGCAAGGCAATACTCAACCTACACTTCAACACACACTCATCTCATCAGCCCTGATGATGGACCGTGTAATGGGATCCGAAACGTCGGCCAGAGAGGTCACATATACACGGCAGAATATCCCAAAAAACTATACAAAGAAGATTCTAAATGGCCGTGAAAACGTAAAAATATTTTTGACTCTCCTTTCGACTCCCCAAAATAAAACTGAACACAAGAATAAGTAAAATTTCACTAGAATAATCTAACATGTTCAAAAATACTAACATTTAGGTATAAATACAGAACTACGCTGCGGCGCAGAGGAGAGTTGACGCGTTTTATGATAGTTCGTTCGTTCAGTTCGGCCGCGAGTTCAGAGTGGCCAGTCGGAAGCTAATCGATGCGATAAATGAAGCGATAGATATCGAGCGAAGTACCTTATTGACGAAATAAACCAGAGCGACTTCAATATGCAAGAATTTAATATTTTACGAGCAATAAATATGTGTCATCCAGCGATAAAAACGAGTTCATATACGAGTTTTATATATATGTTTAACACGAAATAGTGTAGATTAAAGAAAAGTGTTAATTCTTTTTCGTGTTAAGTGACTTTGTACATTAAATAATTCATTATCATCATCATCACTCTTGGCACTACAACCCTTGATAGGTCTTGGCCTCCTCAATAATCTTCCTACCCTCATCTCAGTTTAGTGCCAGCTCTCTCCAGTTCCGAAGTTCCAAGGCAGAGATGTCTTTGAGGACGTTGTCACTCCATCTTAATTTTGGCCTTCCTAAGCTCCTTCGCCCTATCGGCCTTGAGTTCAGCAGGGACTTTGGTGCTCGATGCTCGGACATTGTCTCCACATGACCCAGCCACCGAAGTCTTCCCAGTTTTATAAACTTTGTGACGTTTGGCTCCTTAAACAGAGTACAGAGCTCATTGTTGTAACGTCTGCACCAAAGTTCATTTTCTAGAACCGGTCCGAAGATACGCCTCAAAATTTTCCATTCAAAAACGTCCAGTGCTCGCTCATTCCTCTTAGTTAGTACCCACGTCTCAGCTGCGTACGTGAGCACTGGCCTAATAAGCGTTTTGTACACTAATATTTTGGTGTTTCTGGACATATTAACACATTAAATAATTTCTGGGCACATTAAATAATTAATTAATCATTAATTAATACATTTCCGGTGTTTTCGTTCATTCCTCCCTAGCCACGACACTTGGCAATGGCACTTATAATATTTAGACAGTTGAAAATGATATACACAAATACACGCAAACATTTCAGTTGGCTAGTGATCTGTCACGCGCCGAGAGAATTAGAATCGCAAAGCTGAAACCCAGCGAACATTATGTATGTACACCGTGTCTTCTTTTTAGCTTACAAACTTCATTAATCGCGGGATCGTGTTACTTTTATCATTTCCGTCACACCCTGTACTCCGTCATACTCGTCCTTTTCACATTTTTAATCCCATTTGAATTACGAGACGCGATATTTTACTCTTCTTTTCCCTTTCATCGGACACACTCGGATGTTCGCCGGGAGGTACATTTTTTCATTAAACAGAGCCTTCGTCTGTTCGTCACGACGCTACGTCAGGGGTCGGTAACCTGAAAATGTACTACATCGGTGATATTCACTTTCCTTGGCGCCGCCAAGACTACTTGCTTTGTTCTATCATTCTACAGCAGCAAGCACTTAAGTTTATCGATTTTTAAAGAATGAGTTTAATGGCTGGTTTTTGCATAAACTAATGTAAGACCTCTTTCCTTTAAGAAAGATAATCGACTTAGAATTTCGGAGGTGGATGAGCCCTCCGGTTTAGGATGAGTTGAAGTGGTGTTGATGATGTAAAGTCACGATGGTTTTACAGAATTTATTGAATTGAAAAGCACAAGTTATAAAGACTACAGTAGGTACAGGGGTTACAAGTGAAAGCGTGACGTCCGAAGGGATGACGGCGAGGGCTTCCGCTATAGGAGCCGTTCACTGGGGAAGTGAGATAATCTGCTCTGGAGATTATCGCTTATATAGTTGGTCGTGGACAAAGGAACCGCGGTGCCTTGCGGGTTGTGTCTTCGTTCTGCAGCATCCGCTGTTTTGGATTGCGACAGCTGTTCGTAGCATTTCTCTTGTTCGCGGCCGTCGCTCCCTTTATATTGTCCTACTTTCGATTGTGCTCAGCGCTTTCAGTGAAAAGCGCTTGAACTCTGTATCGAGGGTAACGGCCTGCCGTACTCGATGTCAGCATCTGTGATAACTCGTTACACGGGTATCTGTGTGTATGTGTCTCGGGCCACTACAGAATCGACGTAGAGAGTTAGTAGAGACGCACATTGTTTCGTTGTATTGAATGAAACAATGTTCCTCGTAGCACGGCTTATACATACTAATTCGATTATCTTTCTTAAATGGAAAGAGCGGTACTTGACTACATCAGTATTACTACTAATAGTAGATAATTCACACACATTTTCATTACAAAAGGCAACCATAACAGTGAATGGTACCCATCGCTTACCCAGGACCGTTCTAAGAGCAACAGCTTCCATATCGGTCCTACTCAATCGTCTCCAGGTTGACATTTTTTTCAACTAACAAGCAGGACCGTGCAACACCGCACCGGTCGTATAAACCGTTGCAAAGTGGCACGGCCGCTCGAATAAATCCATTCACTGTCCCCGCCATAAGATACGTCTCTATTTAAAAGAAAAAACACATAATCATTATAGATAGAGAAATATAATAATAATAAGGCAACCATAACAGATTGCTTAATTCTGACATATAATAAATATTCGAAATCATCCAATAAATAATAAAACAATAACTACCCTTAATGATTTACAATCTCAAATTTTATTTATTTTATATGATTATTTTTATATATTTATTCAAAATTTTCATAAAATATATAAAGCGGCACACTACCGCCATCTTTGAAAATAAATAAAAACATACTCGTATAATTGACCAAACACATTTCTAAACAAAATGCGTATGTAACGGTACCTACTTATTGCAGCAAAATTCAATAATAAATAAACGCACCTACATTTTCTTTAATTAATAAATATATGGGTATTAGCTATTTTAAATTTTGATGTTAATTTCTGTCGCTGCTCAATTTATATGTTTAATTGTGAGATGTCAAATGTTACACATCGTATGCGACTACTGTAAGGCTCGCTCGTTTTTTTTTCTGTCCCTATAGTCTGAAAGCGCCCCGATCTGCCGACTCCTACGGTACAACCCCTCAAAACACGACCCCTTTAAGGAAACGCAATTAATTATTCACAGTGCTCCGGCCTTGAGCCGAATTATAATCTCCATTTGTCTCGCACCTCGGACCGGAAGAAGCCGCGACTCCCTCGGGCGGGGGTCGCAAATTAACTTTGGTCTGCTCGTAAATATTTAATTAAATTACCAATCAACAACTCTTCTTGATATTAATGAGAAATCCAATAATTTTACACGTTTCCAGGTCCAGATAGAAACGAGAACTGCAGAATTTCTTAAGGGGGGGGTAAGGTTAATTCGTACAAAAAAAGGCAAGTTTTTGTGAATTTTTTGTGACGACTCAGTTAAAAGCTCTTTATTTAAACCAATGGTATATTAAAGTATGACATTTAAAGAATATTTTGTAAAATTTTCAAGACGAAATATTAAAAAATACGGCAATGGCACCAATTATTCGGACGTGTCTCGGAAAAAAGAAGAATTGCGGTGTCCATCATAACTTGGTGCTAGATCCTCTGAAATCAAAAAATCAAAGTTCATTCGTTAGATAATAGGTTTTCCCAGGTAACGCTGGGAGGGTTAATTGAAATTTCAATTTTTCAATTTTTGGAACACTTTGAAGGGAAAAACGCGATTTTTTGCGAAAAATATCGACTAATTTGTTATTAAAAAATAAAAATTAATAACAAATTTGAAAAAAAGTCTCCAGCGTTACCTCGTAAATTATGTACAGAAATAGTGTTCAAAATTTCAAAAGGATCGGTGCAGTAGTTTTGAAGTTATGATGGACACCGACTTTGAAAACGTGAGATGTGGGGAACACGCTTTAAAGTTTTGCACACTGTAAAATTCAAAATAAAACTCAACACTTATTTTATACTTACACATAATCGTCGATGCCATGTTCACACAGCAAAGAGCTTTAATCATCAGCATCTTTTTGTCCTTGTCTAAGCAAAACTCTTCTAATACAATAGCACGTCCGGTAGTCCTCAG